>JBBPOC010000031.1:0-42164 GCA_038091235.1 Tylopilus rubrobrunneus | reverse complement strand
ACAGTTACATGCTAGCCAATACAAGAGCCATTAGGCTAGTATAAATTGAGATCTGGTGGTCAGACAGAAAACTTGAAGCAAATGCAACCCACTGAACTGACTATGTACTGTAGTTTTGGTACCAAGTCCAAATCCTATTTGTCATGTGTTGAATAACAAAAAGTGTGCTTCAACAAGGTCTACACACACAACAGCAATGGCAAGCTCTTGAAATGATGCTATGATGAGTCCAGTTCAAATTGTAACATTGTAAAAAAATAGAAAAATACAACACTGGATAATTCAGTAAATCACTAGATTCACTAAGCAGAGATCCAATCTATCTCTTCTAGCAATTTCTGCTAGTAATCTGCCACCACTGCAGACTATTAATAGCTATTTATATATATACAAATAGTAGTATACCCAATTGGAGCCTCAATGAGGTAACACCTGATTGCTAATTAGAAGGTCACTCCATTCTAGAATAATACACATTGCAAGGCTGATTATGATGGTACACTTGATATCACTGGCAGCTAAGTTGCAACATGAGGTATAGTAATTACTACTTGTACTTCTAGTACACTGACCCCAGTGTGCTTCAACTCTCCATGGACAATCACAACAATCCCCCGGGTTAGTATGTTTATCATAATTTCATTGTAGAAGATAATCATGGTACTACTTTGAGTCATACCAATGGCAAGCTGCTGGCAGGTGAAGACTTTGTGAATCAAAGTACTTCATTTGGTTACACTGCTGCAATGTAGCCTGAGCTGTGTAGAAAGTTATCATTGATCAGATCATACATATTACCAATAGGAAAGTGTCCTGTGATAGCTACACACTTGATAGGAATTGGGCAAGTGCAATGCCTTGGCAAAGTCAGAGGCTTGGACATGGCTTGTGTTAGTGGTCTGGCCATGAGGAAAGGATATCTAGAAGTGCTCATTGTTGAGCAGACCCCAGGAAAGTGCGTCTGTCTGCATACCTGGTGTGAATTGGTTGAGTGCGGTTCCTCTATGGGGATGCTGCCATTGAAACCCAAATGTGAATTGACACCATCAAGCCTTAGTCTTTTAGCTTGATAAACTTGCTTTGCCTTCATGAGGGCATTGGAGAGTTGCTTTTTGCCTTTGCAACATCCTTTTTTGTGGCGGGTGAATGTGGCCAAATTACTAAAAGTTTGGCCATAAACACAGGTTTGCATGAATAGTATGTCTGAGCCTTCCATATTAGTGTTGCTGGCATTGAAGCTATGTATCTTTCAATTGTTAGCAGAGTTTTATCTCAGAAATCCAAGCTTGGGATACTAAGGTTCAGAGTTAGTGCGGCTACCCAAGGTGCCATGTGAGGGTTGTTCCTTCAAATTACATAGATCACACAAATTAGACATAGTTATGTATATAGTGTACATACAACAGATGGAATCGAGAAAGGAGCAGGTTGTGTGAAATAACTTGGTTCTGCTTGAGACTGCTGTTTGACATTGTTTGAATTCAAGTCCTCCTTAGCCCACGTCAAGATATAGTACTGGAAGCCTAATATATGGCATGCTTGAAATCATGGCACTTCTGCTCAGCATCTGCCAGCCCTGCAAAACATGTCATAAAAGCTGGGATATGATGGGAAATGGACAGAAAAATGAGTGTATCACACCACAAGTTGAAACAGATATACTAGCTATATATGAAGGGAATCAGCACAAGCATCAGGATTTTTTTTTGGAACTAATGTTGTTTCTGCCACTGATATATAATCTAATGATTTTTGACTGCCCTGCAGTCATCAGATGGCACTTCCTGAGTGTGATTGTCATATGTAAATATTTTAGCCAATCCATCTACCATTAAGAAACTGAAGTTAGAGATAAGGACTTTCCTTTGTGCCATTACAGATTTATAAACATGCCTCAATCTTCAAATTGACTTGCCTCTCAACTGGTCTGTGATCCTGGGGTCCAGAATTCTTTCAGAGCTGTTCAGAGGTTTGTGTTTGATCATTGACCATTCAACTGATTGAGTAGTATAGCGGTGTGGCATAGGACTGGCTAGGACTAAAACCCCAATCCACTGGAGTCATAGAACATATTGCACAATCAAACCTTGGGTTTTGACCAAGATAGTTGGCACATTATGGGTTGGACTTGCATTTTCTTTGAAAATCTTTGAGGCTCACTATGCCATGAGTAAATTATAAAAAAAGAGTATTGTTAGGATTAATATTCTTGCCATTTTTCAGGCTCAGCAATTTATCTTCGAAGGCTTGAAGCGGCCTGTTTATGGTAGCAACATGATATATGTACATCTTAGTCCTGTAACACAGTGCCCCCCATTTTGTCTGCTTTCCAAGCAATCAAATGCCTCAACAGATCCATGAATCACCCATCACATACTTTTCTCAACAACTGGCACAGATAACCAAAGACATACCATTTGGTGGAGCTGATAGGGCATTGGAAATCCAGGTCCTCTCAAACACCATGGTACAAGGAAATGCAATGACTGGCATTTCAGATATCTACATATGCATGGACTATATGCCACCCATCTCTCATCTGGTGGCCACTCATTCTTGTTTCTTTCTTGAATGCACATTCATGCAAAGTGATGAAAGCATCATGCAGAAGCTCAACTCCTATGTTGCAAGTTTTCCCAATGTTGTCCCAGTATCCAAGATTGTGATCAAGGAAAGAAAGTATGTTTCTTCTTGCAATCACTCCAAAATAGCACAGGAGTATGAGAGTACCTTGACCCACCTGGTCACAGTCAAAGACTGGATGTCATCCAAGAGGAAGTTTACAGCAATGGGCCCTGTAACTCATTGTGGGTCTATTTTCATTGACATCATCACCATCGAAATGTACATTTGGGTTTGAATGAACAAGGACCCAATCAATGTGATGAAGTTCAAAACCAGTACTCAGAGCTTTGCTCAATGATGGGATAAGTATTTCATTCATGTGCCAACAAGATGCTGATCCATTACATTCCAGTCTCTCTATCTAGTTCTCGACGTGCAAGATGTTGAAGTATTTTGACTTGATAATGCAGCAGATCTGAGATATTGGGATTTCATACATTAAAGAAGTTCATGACTTCACTGGTCCACTTGCCACTGACAGCAGCTTTGCATCTGCACCCTTGGGCATATTGAAGTAACACAAGTATAGAGGGCTCAAGTACAATGACAGCAATAGTGCAGAACCAGTAGGAATACTTACTGGTAATAGTACCAAAGGTAGAAGAGAATAGAGTGTGATGGAGTTGGTGTTAGGGCTTGTATAACCCTAGGAGTGATCTGACTGGTAGGAGGTCAAGAGCATTTAGATTGTGCAATGGACAAAAGCCCAGACTATATACTAGAGGAACATTTGTTTGTACTTATGTATCTACAGTATAGGGCAGGTCCATGGAATGTTTTATGATGTTCCATGGGAATGGATTAATTATCAATAATGTCATGAGCAGCATGTGCTGACTAATCATGTTATTTTATGAGTCATCGCTATTATGTCATCGCTATTATGTCATCACATAAATGAATAATAAGGGCCTAGACTATTGATTATATAATCCGAGTCTAGACCATGTTTAGTATAAGTTTTGATCATTGACATAGGAGCATATTCCTTTGGTGTAAGCTTAGTCATCATCTGTGATTTCAATAGGGCAAGCATGCTTTAGATTTTTCATCTTAGGACTGTCATATTTACATTGGGTCCATATTCATTTGGCTCACAATGGTATTCTCACACAATATAGTGGGTGAAAAAGTGACTGGAATTCTGGCATGGGCACCACTGAAGCCATTGGAAGAAACTACTTTTAGGTCTTGAAGTCTATAATGATAAAAGCAAATAAGAAAAGAAACAATTACCCATGGTAGTCCATATTGTAATGGTCACCACTGCTTCAGGTTTTGCTTGTAATGCAATCTTTTCTAGGGTTGTTGTTTATCCCCACTAGTAACCATTGAATGAGCATTGTAATATGTATTTATCAGGATTCTCCTGTATGGACTTGGCCTGGACATTCATGCTTGGCATGAATAAAGAAATGCAACAGGGCTGCAATCTTTGGGCTTGCTACACTGCCATCATTGCTTCTCCCTTACATGAGTTCTTGGCAACACTGTTGATCTGAAGATGAGTCCATATACACAAGGCAAGGCACAGGTTCAATTTGTTTTGGTTGGTGTTAATGCATGATGGCAGTGTAAAACACGAAAACAGTGTGGGATGTGAGATGGACTCATCCTAGGGCCTAGGGTTCTGTAGGATATGTATGTGAAAAGGGATAGCTCCAACCTATCTCAAACACAGGCAAGAGAGTTTGGAAGGTAGTTTGGACTGCAGGAAACATGGAAAGAAGAGTCCAGAACAGAAGCAGAAGCATGGGAAACATGGAAATGGAAGAAAGAAGTTGGACAGCATACAAGCTGATGACCAGCTTGAGGACAACTTGGTGACGATCCTGCACACAGGTAGGAGACCTTCAAACTGCAAGAGGATGTGATATTGGTTCTAAGACAAATCCTTTTAAGTCCTAAGACTGTATAGCTTTAAGTATTGGAAATGAAATGAAAACTTCCAGGGTGCTCATGTCCCTGCAAAGTGCATACCAGAAATGAAGTCTAGCAATGTCAGAACAACCCTATAATGATACAAATGAGTCTGGAATATCAAAAACAACAAGTCTAGAACAGAATAAGCGAGTTCTAAGTCACTGGGCCTCATAACCCATTGCAACCAGCCTAGTGAGACCAGATGTAGACAAATGAATGACAAACAAATGGGTCCAGACTGCAATGATAGTCCAGATTGACTTTCCAAAATTCTGTATGACTTTCCAGACCTGGAATGGACCTGGAAACAAAAGGATACCTTGGATTGGACACAGATGGACACAGATGGCAATAGGGACTGATGGATGACACTTGATGATGGTCCAGAAACTTGCAAAAACTGGCTTTACAACTATAGAGAGTGTTGAGCTCCTACAGTGGCCACTGGGAAGCTGCATCTGGATGGTTGCTAGTGCTGCCCACCCCACATGTCTTCTTTAGTTTATTCACTGCTATGAGGAAGGGAAGACAGACTCCCCGTTTTATCAATTACCATAGGAAGCAGGACAGCAGCAAGGGTACCCTGTAAGTGGAGAGTTGATGCATTGATGGCCAACTTGAATTTGCCATGGCTTTTGTGAGAAGATGGACTGCCCAGTTTATCAATTACTGTAAGGAAAACAGGATGTGGCAAGGGTACCCTGTAACCTGATGCTACAGCAAAGGTTGATGGCCAAACTGCATTTGGGCAATTGCCAGCTGCTTGGTTTGTGCTATCAGGGAAGGAAAGACAGACTTCTTGATTTATCAACTGCCATAAGGGAAGCGGGACAGTAGTGAAGGTACCCACATTGTACAGTTAACACCATAGGCACATACAATGGAGAGATAATTCGCAGTCTTCGGCCCCATGCATGCTGGGCTCACATCACAAAAATTGCATAAATAAAATAATATCCTACCAGTAGAGTATGATGGAAAGTTGAGTGGCGCAATATATTATTGGGTGAGGTGATGACTGAAACATATATTACACCAATGAGTAGTATTGCGACTAAACTTGGGCACCTGCCAAAAACTTCTTGGAATTAGAGTGGGCAACTAATGGGGTCCAAAATAAGTGGAATGCACCTACTGACAATCAAATTCAGCCAGCAATGCTTCCTTTTGGCTATCCACCATGTGAAGGAGGTGGCTGAAAACAGCCTTCCAAACTCCAAGCTTGAATTCATGCAACAGATCAACTACCAACATGAGGAAAAAGTCAAACCCAGTCTGCCAGTGGGTCTGATCTAGCCTTTCAGAAAATGAATTCTACACAGCAAGCATTATCATTGTTTTCATGCGTAAGAGATCACTTATATCCCCAGGTATGGTCATTGTATTTCTTTTGACTTTGCTGATTCAGCCTCCACATAGGGTTGACAGCTGTCAACTCTTTGACAGTGGTGTTGGTGTCACATTTCAGTATACATGGTGGGTCCACTTGATTGTGGGGCATGTCTGGGGTAAGTATGACCTCATTTCAGGTTGGGTTTACTTGTGACTGACACAATTGGGACTAACTCTCATTTGTAGCTGTTTCATTAGCTTTTCACCATGATGGGGGTATGTAGACCCTGTCAAAGGTTTCTTTTCGGGTTGTAGTAGTCAGTTTGGGTTCATGCTTAGCCACACAGGAATAGTGTAGTACTAGTACTCCCTTTTGTGCAGTATAGTAGTTTTCCATAGTATCCTTTTGCATTTCAATGTCGCTTGTGTTTTTTGTGTCTGTTTCCATGTCCTCCACATATAGTCCAAGTCTGAGTCTGGAGTTGTCATCAGACATTGTGGAGTTTGTTTTGGTAACTTTGGGTACCTGCCCCAGCTAAGATTGCAACTAGGTGAGTGAGTGAGAGTGAGCAAAATAGGAGAGGCTCCATCTTTGTCCTGTAAATGACAGCATATTCAAATTGAGTATATGTTGACCATGGGAACATGACCTAGATGCCAAGAGCATCCAAGAGACATTTTTGATTTTTTTATCATCAGGTCTCCATGGACCATATTGCTTCTAGAGCCTTCAAATCAAAGAATTTTCCCACATTTGTCAGAGACATACTAATTGTGGGAAGCATGGCTATAACTTTGTTTTTTGCAGGTCACATGACCATGGGAAAATACATGCCTATTTAAGAACATGAAACTCGAGTGGCTGTGTTGTTTCACATTTTGATCTGCTACCAACACCTTCCTAGTTTAGTGTAGAACCAAACAAAACCAAATGAATAAATACAAATGTCTGATGTAAGCACCCACTGTATAAACTTGTGCAAGTGCCTGTCTCACTCACTCACTCACTCACTCACTCAACAGATTACCAACAACAACACTACTGACATGGTTGCTGACCAGCAACCCAAGGTAGGTCTGGCGCAAACTTGTGCAAGTTTGCACTCACTCATTTGACAGACCAACACTGCCACCAGTGGCAGCATTGCCACTTCTAGTGATGTAGAAATGGATCATGCTGAGGTAAGCATAGCTAGCACAAACCAGCAGAAGTTTGTGCCATCTCATATATGCTCAACAGACTACTACTACCACCACTGCTGCCACCTCTGCATCTGCCAGTCAATGTGGATATGAATGACCAAGTAAGCATTAGTGCAAATAAACACAAGTTTGTGCTTGCATTACTGACCCTTTCTCTATTAGAACATGGCAGCCACCACTAGCACTAGTACTATAGTGCAGATCGTAGGCTCAGATGATGTTGATTTGGAACAGGTGTGTTTGCACAAACTAGTGCTAGTTTGTGCTCATTTCATGTGTACTAGTCTGACTTGAACAAGGACTTGGATAAAAAGGGTAAGGATTTGGAGGTGGAAGAAAAGAAAAAGGTAAGCAATGGATTGATATTTGGTGTAAACCACCTAGCTAAGCAAATCAACCAGATGGAGGCTGGCAAAGCCAAGGGAAAGGCAAAGGCAAACAAAAGCCAAAGGAAAAGGAAAAGCCAAAGAAAAGAAGATGAGCACAAACTAGTGCAAGTTTGTACCGCCTGCTAATGAACCACAATAGGCTGAGAGCTTTGTGCCCATCATTAGGCCATTAAAACCCACAATGGCTTAGCTTCTGACAGAGCAGATCACAGGGCTGGTCAACAAGGCCACATTGGGCTATGGTCTTATTAGTGTTATGGACAACAATAATCTTGGATGTGGTCCCAAAATGGAATGTCAGCAGATCAACCTGTGAAACATTAACAATGCCTTCATAAGGTCTTCATAAAGGCATTGGATAACATGGCTTGCAGAACAAGCTACTACAGCATGCCATGGATCTTGGAGTTCACAAAAAAGACGTGAACATGAGCACATTGCAACTTGCCAAGAACAAGCTGTACAACAACTGTATCAAATGGATGCTGGACATGCTCACATTGTTGAGTCTTTTGTTCAATGGCAATCATCAGTTCAACTACATGTTAAAATCTAGGTAGGAGGGCAGTAATGGCCCACTACACTAATTAGATAAAATAGTAAGGTAGAAGTAAAATAGAACTCACCTTAGTTGCTGCCCAGGAGGTGTGAAAACAACTGAGGAGTTTGAAAAAGAAGAAGAGATTTGATACTTATGGATGGAGATGCATATGCATAACTCTGAAATAAGTCCAGAATGGAATAAGTGATCTCTGAAAGGGATAGTCCCAAACCTAAAGTAAAAGGGTATGAAATACCTATAAGGAGGTCCAGAAAGAAGGTCTGGAAGGAACTCCAAATGTTTTTGGATGAAGTGGAGGGAACTCCTATACTTCTAAGCTCCAGAGTTGGACAGGAGTGCTTGGAGGAGCTCAGAGGTATCAGATTTGACACTACATGCATTATCACTCAGAGTATCATAAGGCCTACAAGACATGGGAAAAAACAGTAGAGGATAGAAAGACAGTGTTGTTGGGGGATAAGCATAAAGCCCTAAGTGACCTTGCACTAGTTATGTGCAATACAATCAACACTCAGGGCATCTGGCTGGTCAGACTGGTTGATCTGGGTAGGTGGCACAAACTTGCGCTCTTTTATACAACCAACTTACTGCCATATTATTAGATTTCATTCAAGAACATGAGGAACAGGCCTTGATTGAGTACAAGCTGGCAACTCTTCTGGTATACAAGGACAGTGACAATGATGCAGCACACACCATCATCATGATGAACATCCTCCTTCATATGCCAATAATGCAAGAACCTAAGGAATACATCAAGTTTGTATTGTTGACAGTAAAGAAGGTCAATGACTCTAACTTGGGCCACATCCTCCATGACAAAGAGCTGTTCAATGTACTGTTTGAACTCTTTAGAATGGAACATTTTCAGTCCCATGACAACCTAGGAGCAGGTCTTAGCATACGCCATGTTGACCAGTGGTATATCGAGATTGGTGGTATAAGTGTCAGTCTTTTACTATTACCACCACAGTATCACTAAACACTGGCAGTAACTCAGGCCATGATGCACATCATAAAGCAGTCTATGCACATCTTGAATTTTCTGGGTGCGTCAGCAAAGTTTGAGGACATTAGCAAAAAGCCCAACAACAACAACCTGGAGGTAGCATTGGCTGTATTCATGACCAAGTATGGATGCCAACAAATGGCCCATTCCTCCCCACTTTCACTAGAGGCCTGTGCACTCTTTGATGAGCAATATTTTGTGGACTAGACCATGCTATATGTCAAGCACTTTGGAGAGCAGGAGGACTCTGACAAGATACCCATCATTGAATTCTTTACCTCCAAGGAAGAAGTGGAGGACAGACAGTATAGGCTAGCATTGAGCGCTTATTGGAGTGATGTCATTCAATATGTGGAGGCAGAATAGGACTTGCCAAGGAAGGCGAACATATTGGCAATGGTCCGAGCAATCAAAGACAACATGCCAGCAAAGCTCAAGGTCCTAAGCATGGGGCTTATGGGCAAGGTCCAGCCTGGGAGATTGAAGGGTCATGGCAGTAGCAACATACTTGACCTTTATCTGATACTGAACAAGATGTTTTTGCTAGCATTGAGCGAGCAGTTACGAAGCATTCGTACAGTGATCACGGAGATAGGTGGTGTCTGTCTGACAAGCTTGGCATGGACTAATTAGCATGACATGCCACTCTAGATTGCCTTGTGGATCAAACTGCTGGTAGTGTTTGGGATGGACCAAAAGCCAGACCCTATGTGGTGTGACCATCTCCATGGCCTCACAGAGTTCTTCAAAGAGAAATTCAATGACACCTCTTCAGTGAACAAGGTGAGTGGCTTGGGGAGTAGTGCAAACCTGTGCAAGTTTGTGCACTAACATGCTGGACACAGATCTATGACATGCTGTTTGTCTACCGGTATGCAAACCTTGTTCAAATGCTCTTACTCTTGGAGCTCACTCACAAAGGTGCTGAACTTGACCAGGCAGAGAAAAAGAAACTTAAGAACAAGGATTTCCAGAAAGTCATTGGGCAGTTTGTATCCCGGACAAGGGCAGTGCTGAAGAAGACGCACCATGTGATCATGATGGGATGCAGTGAGTACATGATACTTCCACCACTGTCCACCACTGCAGAGTCAGACAAAAACCGTGACAGCACTGGCGATCTGGTGGTGACCTACTTTAGTAATGTGCTTTGTGGTGATGTCAACTTAGAGATGCATGACATGATGCATGATGTGCAACAGAGTCACACAAGCTTTCCTTGGCTGGACACTAGCAAGATCAGAAAGATGGAAACACTGGTGAAAAAGATGGAGAGCCTTCTTGTCAGCCACCATGCATGAAATGTCTTGTTGGAGTTGAACTCAGTTTGGAATGTATACAAGATGATACAAGAGATCATTGGAAAACTAAAGGTGCCAGAAATGAAAAAGGATGACTTGAAGATCTGGACAAGTTGGTATGATGAGATCACAGAGCAACCTACCAAGGAGGAGGGTGAGCACACCTTGGAAGAAATGGAAGGTGTGATGGAGCTTGATGAAAATGAGATGGATGGAAACCAAGCTGCCCAAATGCAATCATATGTGGCGTTATGGGAGGTGAACTACAAAACAGGTTGCCAAGCTCATCATGTCTGAGAACCTTGAACTGGGTTACAGAGACAGGGCAGTCCCTGAAGTGTTGGATGGTCTAAAGTGGTTGTTAGTGGTGAGTAGTAACACAACTGTTAAATCTCAGGCTTGAATTTTCTAACTCATTCTTTGACAGGACATGGAAGTAGCCTCTAAGGTTGCTATCCTTCACCTCTAGGACCCTATGATAGCACCCAATCTCCAGGAGATAATGGACTCCTTGGAAGACTTGTATCCAATAGAGCTACCTCTGCTCATGAGCAAAGCAGAGGATGACCACTGGAAGTCGAACCAGTTGGGATTGGTAATGGCCAAGCTTAAAAACATGCCCACCTACAAGGACGAGACCAAGATGAAATGGTTGGAGGAACAAGCAATCCAAAAACAGAGGCTTGAGGAGCAAACAGAATAAAAGATGGAATATAAGAATGTCAAGGTATTCCAATTGAAGTGCAAGGCACATGCTGAGGAGCTCCAAGCAAAGAAACTTGCTGGTAAGTAGTAGCACTAACCCCGATACTTGCATTGATAGAGCTGACAATGACAACCTATTAGTAGCTCCAAAGTCTTGTGAGTTCATCGAAGACAGCGACATTAATAATGATATGGAAAGAACACCTCCAGCCTTAGGTGAGAGAATGGTGCAAACTTGTGCTAGGTTGTGCTAACTGACATTTGACTTTGAAATAGACTCTAACATGAATGTGTTGGGCAATATTGAGGGTGAGTGGAGTGGCATATCCTAGTGCAAGTTTGTGTTTTGAATGATCTGATTCTGACATGGACCATTATACAGAGTTAGAGGATGCCAATGCCATGGCAGTGGTGAGTGCCAAAGAAGTGCCTTCCTCTAGTGAAGCCACCAGCACCAGCACTAGTGGCATGTTGGATTCTGAGCCTACCAGTGAGGTTCAACGTGGCAAGCATACCATGGAAGAGGCAGGTCTTGAAGGTAACAGTTAGAATGCCAGAGGCACTTCTTGTCCTTGCTTGGACACACCAAAGGACACGGACTCTGAGTCTGAGTCTGAGTCAGAGTTGGAGGCAAAGTTGAAGATAGTGACTGACAAGAAGAAGAGCACCAAAGGTGAGTGCATGACACTCTGCATGCATATATGTACCATGACCTCTGATCATATTTATAGTTGCTATCACCGAGAATGATTGGAAGGCATATCAGAAGATCATTGCTGGAAACCTGGACTTGGAGACAGGCCTAAAGGCAATGGAGAAGTATCCCACCCACATGGTCCTCTTGTATCTTGTGGTCCAACATGCCACTACAAAGCATTTTGGTCATAAGTTAGTAACAGCCGTCAAAGCATGGGTCAAGCAGAACAAGCTGCCCACTCTAAAGATGGTAATCAAACAGATGCAATCGCTCAAAGACTTGCATGGGTGTGGAAAGTATCTTCAGTCACTATTCAAGCTAAGGGTCAAGCAGAATACAATGTAGTGATTGCCAAGGTCATGCAGTTGGTTATGTAATAGCATGCAACTGAGTTGTCATAGTCACAGTAACAACAATGTTTGTGTTATGACTTATCATGACCACTGTCATGATGCTATGACTTTTTCCTTCTCCTCAACTCCTTCTTGGACCATCAACTGCCTTCTTGATCACTCCCCTTGACTCCTTTTTTGGACCACCAACTGCTTTCTTGATCACTTCCCTTGACTCCTTTCTTGGACTTACTGCTAGTACCATTTGTGAAGACTCTCCCAATTCCATTGACTTGTTTCTTGATATCTCCTCTATGATCACTTCTAGCCTCATCTTGTTTTCCCACTAGTCTAGGATAATCCTTGACTTGATACCTTTGTACCTATTTAACCATCGTTGTACCTTGTATTATCCTAAGCTAGTACATTGTGAATATCACGCTAGTTTCATCTTCCTTGAAACCTCTGAAAGGCTCTCTAAGCCTCTTTGACTTCTTTAAGACTTTGTTTCACTTTTAAGGAGACACTTCTACCTTTTGGAAAACCTCCAATAAAGGAAGACACTTTGAACCTTTGACTTTTGCTA
The DNA here is from genome assembly GCA_038091235.1 of Tylopilus rubrobrunneus. Lineage (NCBI taxonomy): Eukaryota > Fungi > Basidiomycota > Agaricomycetes > Boletales > Boletaceae > Tylopilus > Tylopilus rubrobrunneus. Next base: position 29,500 of record JBBPOC010000031.1, on the reverse strand, counting down.
GCTCTTGTCATATGACTGCTGCTGTAATTGTAACAGTTTGTATTATTACATGGAATTGCTGAAGTCATTGTTTTTCATGCATTCAGAGCATATTCTAGCACTCATTTATGTCCAAGTGCTTGAGTGCTCATATAAACAAATAGTGACTATTGCATGAATTGGATGTTACTACTAGTGTACAAACTAGTGCTTTTTTGTCCCCAACTTGAAAAGACTATTTCTTAGTGTCACACAACCATCATATTTACAAGTACTAGTCTTTGTATTATTATTACATGCACATGGACATGAAATGGGCACGATGCGTGGGAAAGCATGCTTACATCAGCAATATGTGAGAGATTTAATAAGAATAGTGTGGGAGTATAGAACACAACACATCTTGAACTTGAACCACTGCCTTCCTCAATTGGAAAGCAACCAAACAAGTACAAACACCCCTATCTATCTGTAGCATAAACCTGTGCTTGTTTATACTGATGGCATCCTCCTCAAACATGACCAAGGCAAGTGTTCTTTGTATACATGCATGCCATACTGACAGCATATTGCTAGAGTGCAACAGTAGAAGATGTTAACTTGATGCAAATGAAGGTGAGTGACTATTAAAGTGATGAAATAAGAAGATGAGACAGATGATGGGATACATATAGATTGTGAAAGAAATGGTGGATGAGTACATCTTGGCAATGGATAGATTAGTAGATAGAATTATGATGGAGAATCTTGGATTGATTGGAAAGAACAAAATAATGCCAAAGCTTGAAAAGCTATTTGGTGCATTCCTGTAGGCAAGCATAGATGATTTGTTAATTGAGCATTATATGACATATTTATCAATAGTCAATTAAGGTCTTTTTTTTCGCTGCAATTTTTATATCATCTAAAAGCCCGCAAAGAGCAGATTCTAATGGTGCAATATTCATCCAAATTGGCAGTCCCATTCTTGAGATATTGCTATGCAAAATTATACTTCTCAACCTGTTGAGTTGTCCAATATGAAAGCTGATCTCAGGGTTAGGATTAAATCTTAGGGTTAGGGCTATTATGTATGATAATCATAAACCCACACTTCATATCATCAACTTTCCAATAAGGTAACAACAATGCACAATAATGCATAGCTAATTTCAAAATACTGTGTCTTCATGTTCAGTGCATCAAACACTTCACTTCAAAATCTTAACACTCTCATTACTAACAACTGAATTATCCTACTTCAACCTTACCTTCGTGTCCAATTCATTTCTATGAGCTTTTTGTTTCAAAGCATACTATGGGCATTTTGGGCTGGTAATCCTAGACAAGCCACTTCCAATTTCTTTTAGAATAGTAAACACATTGGAAACATTTGGAAGTAACAGAATGGCTGAGATGTACTTGTATTAGTTGCCTATAAAGCATTTCCAATCTTCCTATGGTTCTGAGTCTGGAACTACCATGGAAAACTTTGGAATTAGTACCAAGTGTTCCTGTTTGGAAGACCATGGGAATATCTTGGAAGCATCTTGGAAGCATTTCTGGAAATATCGGAACTCACAAGTAGTAGAAACTGGTTTTATAGTTGATTATTGTCAGCAAGTGCCCAGAAGCACCAAAGGTACAGATATTACTTATAGAGTAATTAGTCAGCATAATAGTCACAAATAGTGGTAGGATATGTGCCATGCAATGCAGTTTTTGGGTGCAGAATACCAGATTGGACACTTTATAGCTTCATTGCAACCTTTACTAAATCTTATTAGTTCTTCCTTCAGAAAACCTGGATCTGACAATCAGATTCTGAAGTACAAGGCCTTTTTGGCTGGCAATCCTAGGCTTTCCATAGACTTCAAAGTAAGGTGCTCTTTTATTGACTGAATTGAAAATTTCATCCAATACACATCCATCTAATTTAGATAGTTGGAGTCAATGGAGAGAATGATTTGGTTTGTCACATTTATAGTATAGCACTGGAACTACTTCAAGCAGAGGTCATCTGACTTGTGAGCTCTTGTATTCGAGATTGTTTAAAAAAATGTGTGTAATCTTGGAAGTAGCTTCATGATGCACCCAAGTGATGAAATTGCTTCTGACGCGCTTTCAAATCATTCTTTTCATGAAGAACTATGAGCCAAAGTGGCTCCTTGTGGACCAAAGGTTGATGATCAAGTGCATGTCTGAACTGACAGGACAAGAAGTTCATCTAAGACTTCAAAGTTCTCAGGTTTAGTGTCATTGGAACCACTTAACAACAGTAGGGAGGTCATAGAAAGGGGCAGGAAGGAACTCGAAGTGACATGTTGAAGGGATAAGTCTGCTAGTGTCACCTTACCCAGTGTATCCAGATACTCTGAGTCAGGGACAGCCCAGAGTTGCTCATGAGGGTTTTCAAAAAAAGTATCCTTGGACAACTGAGGGTGACTTTCAGGGGGAGCATACCAGCAGTGGGCAGATTCAGACTTTCCGTTGCATTATGAGATGGACACTACATATATTTCACCTATTATTGTGAAAAGCCCTATGTTTCCCACCTGCAAATGCAAGTCTTGTGCTATGCCTGCAAGACATGGTTTCACCAAGAGTGCCTGACTCCTGTTCCTGAGTCAGAAGCTCTAATATGAATAAAAACAAGATGGACCATTAGTTCCTCCACTTCAATGTCAGCTTTGAGTGGGGGCCTTTTTCACTTAGCAATAGGCTGTATCAAACATGGCAACCTTTACACAGTGGAGGGTGATTATTCTGGAGTCTATCAGGCCTAGTCCATTTTAAGCACCTTGAGGGAAGGAGATGAGAGGAGGTACAAATGCTGGCTCCAAAAGTGTGGTGCAGACACAGTAAAGCCAGTTTCGGATCTGATTTCAGCCCCTGCTAGTGGATGGTTTTTCTGCCATATATGTAACTGTGTGATCTGATGGTGGTAAAATGGTTTGAACTCTAGGAGCATGTTCTCTTACTTCAAAATAGACTTTGGAACCAATACCAGGAGGGGGAAGCTGGGATATGCCCAGAGCCTTTTTTGTCATGCAGTGACAAAATTCATGTGTTCCTATGAATGACATGTATGCAATGTGCCAATAAATCTGGATTCAAATTCAACTCCTTGTTACCTTTCCCCAAATTCCATACTTTCTTAAGGTGAAATTTGACCACCTTGAATTCCCATCTGTGCTCTGTCACCATGAAGATGGCTAACTTGAGTAGATTCAAGGACTTTGTCATTTCTGAATCTTCACCAACTCCAGCGATATCATATATGTGCTTCATGTGGCAATTAAGTAGTTGAATACTTGACTTCATGACATCGATTTGAATCCAACTTGAATGCAAGGTCATCTATGGGCTAGGAGATGTATTGTTTCAAGTTTCAGCCTCATATTTGTGTAAAAGCTTTCCAACCTCATCTCATGTGGATCCACAAGATATCATTGCCTTCTGACATTTTCCTCATTTTCCTCCTGGAGTGCATCTAGGACAGGAGCTGCCATGACCTGGCAGTTAGCTTGGATCCATTAATCAAACATTGACTCCCATTTATTCTATTGTTTGCAGCCAAGATTGAGATAGATAAGTTTATAGGCAAACTATTTTTGCAAATCTTTTTGGCAAACTCCCAAATAATTCTTTGAGTTCCTATCACATGCATTCCTGTTCCTACCATGAGTAATAGATCCACAGGCTGAGTGGCAGAGAGGTCTTGCATTTGAAATTCTAATATATTATTAGCATCAGGATGTTCCTGGTCATACAATACCATGTTTGGAACCATTGTCAGAATCATTCATGACCATTTTCCTGCTTTTCTGCAGGCTTGTTCTTCTCTCTGGCAATTGCTACAAGACAGAAATATTCCTTGCCTGAGTCCATCCTGGTGGGACTTCATTTTCTCTACTACACAGCAAGATTGGCAGTATTAAAGACTTCCATGCAAGGGGATGCATCTGAAGGTTTGATAATCATCTTCATACTGAGAACATGACCGATGATATGTTGACACACCTGCTTTGACTTCAAGCCATTAATATTCTGTGTATATATCTGGATCAAGGTTCCACATTTATCTAGGGTTCTGAGAAGTCTGTGGAATGGAGTGGGTTGATTGTCTTTGGTCCTCTGAGCTAGGAATGAAATGAACTGTGCAAACAATGGCCTTGTATCTTTGTTTTGTTGAAAAAAACTCAAACATTTTATAGAAAGCTAGAGCTCATCACATTTACCACTGATTGTGAGAGAGCACTAAAAAGAGTGTTCCCAATGTGATATTGGGCCAAATGGTTGGATGGGAAAACAGGAGATAGAAGGTGGGAACAATGGTAGACATCAATGTGGGGACAGGATTGTGTATAATGTCAGATTGGATAAGAAAAATAAAAATTGACTCACTTTTTTGTCACTGTGAGAGTGTTTTGCAAGTGTAAAGTCATTGATACTGCCCAAGCGTGGTCTGATGCAGGAGTGGTGGGGTGAGGGCAGCATAGCCAGGAAAGGGCACTAGGGTGAGCATGTTTGTCACAATCAGCATGCACTTCACACTCTGTGATTGCATGTTGGGCTCCATCAGGGATGAAATGTGTGCCTGGTGGGAATGTGGCTGAGGTGCACAAGACTAGCAGTTGCTCTGGCTTTTTGAGTTGCTTTTGGGTCATGAGAAGGTCTTTGCACAAGAGTTCAGACTCACAATAGCTGGCGATCAGCGGTGAGGCAGGCTGGATGTGAGCATGAAGGCAGAGGTGAATAGGTAGTGACCTGTGGAGACCAGACTTGGACTAAAAGAGCCGATCATGAAGTAAAACATGGCATTGAGTCTGAGATGGAAAACCACTAGGACCAAGATGTGCCAGCAGCTTGGGCTGAGAGCAAGTATGTTGAGCTCACCCCAGAGCATGTCATACTGCATGGAGACAACGCAGGCATCATCAAAGGATGGTGTGTCTACAAGCACTACAATCGTGCCATCAATGACATTTTCAAAAATATCCACTCTTTCCTCGACTTTGTTAAATGGATCTGTAGCATGTCAACCTGCTACATTCCTAGCAAAAACAACCCAGCCGATGGCCCTTTCAGGGGCATTTACAATGAAGAAAAACTCCTACTTTCTCCCTTTACACTCCCTTGGCACCTTAGTCATTTTCTCACAGACACCAGCAATCCTATCTGTTTCCAGTTCCAAGGTTCTAGGATTCCAGGGTTCTAATGTTCCAAGGGCTGACCCATACATCTGGATAAAAGCTACATAATCACCGAGGGAATGGAATTTATAGGTACAAAGATTGAGAGCCTTTGGTTTTCCCTCTGATGTCATAGTAGTAGACTTTAGATGCCCACACTAACGAGCATAAGCCTCACAACATTGACACATTTCACTCTCACACTTGAACTCTCTGGTATGAAATGCCAGGCATGTCTTCTCCACAAATATGCATGCAGACTCTCCTAGATGCCAGGTGACATCATCCATTACTTGGAGTGTTTCGTCTGTGTGCATGCACAGCTTTGCAAGGCCATGCCATTGACACAAGAGAGAGAGGAGCTTCAAAATGGCTGCATTGTGGGGGTCTGACAGTAATGCCTCAAATATGGGAAGGGCATACTAAGAAGCTGGATTTAGCAGAAGGCATGAGCAAAACCATATGACCCTATACCTGAAGAAGGTCTTTAAAATTGTGAGCAGTCATTCTTTGTAATTCCAATACATTGCTCAAAAACCATTGAATGGTACTCTTCCCAAATAAAGGGACTACTGCAGGTGGTACCTTGGAATCCAAAATGTGTTAGCTGGATGGCCAAGGGTGACATCATAGTTTGAAAGACTTACCTTTGATCAAGTTCACTCAGCTTGTTTCCTTTCAGGCTATCCAGCATGCATAGGAGGTGGATGGGAATATACTTCCAGATCCCAAGCTCAAACTCATGCAATAAATTGACCATGAGCATGCAGAATAAGTTGAAGCTGAAAGCATGAAGCCTCTTTGAGAAGGCATTCTGTGAAAGTTAGCTTAATTGTATCTGGCAGGAATTCATTTATGCCTACCATGGTGGGTACAAGAGACTCACCCTTGAGAAGGGTGTCCGATTTCATAGAGTTCACGGCATAGTTGCTTTCATAAATAAACCTTCAGGCCTTCAAGACCTGCTCTCATCGCCTGATATCGTCAACACAAACCAATGATTGTTGTCAAAACATGTCCTGTCAGGAGCCCATATCAGGTATGTGTGTCATGGAAAGCATGCACTGTGGGCACGGGCATGTTCCAAGGTTGCAAATAGATGCTATCAGCACCCTATTCCAACATGTCAGTAGGAGACCTAGGATAATGTGAAACTGATACAAACTTCTTGGGATAATCTGCAGTATATGTGAATATCCTTGGATAGAAGCAATGTCTGATACCATTACTACACAAAATGATAATCCTGTGCCAGTGCTGGTATGCATTCATACACTCTTTGTCAAGAAGGACTTCCCATTGCTTGTGGAAAAACTCCCACTGAGAATGTGTGAAAATGTCTCGGGTTGCAGCTCTATCACCTAGCTGTTCTGTCAGAAAATCCTTGAAGTCGTCTAGTAGCTGAGGTAGAGTGAGATGGGTGGTCAGCAGGAAGATCATGCACTGACTGCTTGAAAATATACTGCATAAGAGCAAAGGTTATTTTTTAGTTGACACCTTCAGTATTTCAACTCATTTCCAAAAAAAATATAGAGTGGCCATAACTTTGCGTTACCAAACATGGTTAACTGAGTTCCATTGGACCAGAACATAAGTGCTGCAATGACATGAGGGAGGTCACACCTAGGTTCTGGGGGTGAGTCTTGGAGGGCTTGATGTGTCTTAAGGAATCATGATGTGGTGGACATGAAAAGTTCACCATGCACCCTAATGTCATTGTGTATCTCTGTGATGGGGACGCTATTACAGTTCATATGGTTTGAAATGGAAATGTGATGCATGAGTCAGGTTTGAAAATTTCTCCTTGATGACAGAGACGAGGAAGTGATGGTAAAATCCAGGAAAGGTGTATTCTTTTGGCTCTGGATTCCTTGATTTGCTATGAAAAAGGACTGAAATTGTCACTGAAGAACATTTCCAGCCTTGGTCCACACCCAACCACTCTGGGTGATCTTCATCAAACTGATTTTCCCCAAAGTGCCTGTCAATGGAATCCCATGGTATTTGTGACATGGCAGAAGGTGAAAAGGTGGGATTGCCAATGATACAGAGAAGTTGTTTGAAAATTTCTTTAGATTTCTGAGTGCCTTGGTTTCAATACCAATTCCCAAGGTGCATTGAGCACTCATTGGAACACAGATGATACAAATTCTTTGTAGAACCTATTGAGGGTGCCAGTAAATGGGTGCGTGGAGAACAAATATTGTCAACAGAATAGGGGTCTTCAGGGTCATGGTGGGAAAGGGAATGGGAGTAAAACACCCCAAATATACTTTGATGTAGTGAATATTGACTGCTATGATTGTATCTTAGGAATACTATTCCTACAAGAACATCATGCAATTATTGACTTTGCAAGACAAAGTTTTTATATCAGCAAGACAACAATTGCCTTATTGATGGAGAATAATTTGGTCAAACAACCTATCCATTCTCCTTCCTGAGATCATTGACTCTTGAGCCCTATGCAGCTGAAGTGGCCTCATGAGGGCTCTAAAGGGGAAGGAATTGGAGGAACAATACCACCCATAACCCAAAAGGTGAAAATATCACCAGAACAACAATTTGCAGCAAAGAATGTGCAAAGAATGCATGAAAAGGACAAGAAATTGTCCAATGAGGATATATCTTAACTTAGGGAACAATGATTCCAAAAATATAATGGAAGGAATGGTCCCAAGACTTCCTTTATTGTGGAAAATAAACCATAAAATCCTACTATTTGAGGAAGGGAAGCAATATGCCTATCATCTTTCTCACTGCACAGATGTACTAAAACAGCAATTGTTGGACAAGATCCAACTATATAGTGATGCTGGTTGGTGGGTCATGAAAAGTGTCCCACAGGCTGCTCCAATGCTCTGCATCCCGAAGAAAAATGGGAACTAAGAACAGTCATTGATTGTTAGAAGCAGAATAATAACACAATTAGGGACATGACCCTGTTTCCAGATCAGGACCAGATCTAAATGGATGTAGCCCAAGTGGAATATCAGTCAAAAATATATCAAGTATAGAAGGCTTGAGTATGATGACAGCAACAGCACAAGACTAGTGGGAATACTCACTAGTAGCAGTACTGAAGGTAGAAGAAAGTAAAGAGCTGAAGTTAGGAACTGTATAATCCTAGGTAGTGATCCAACTGGTAGGAGGTCAAGAGCATTTAGATTGTACAGTGAATGAAAGCCCAGACTATATATTGGAAGAACATCTGTTTGTACTTATATATCTACAGCTTAAAGCAGGATTGTCATATACCATCCTAACTTTGACCCTCCAGAGCCATCTCTGATTTCCTCACCTTGAACTCTGATGTATTCTTACTCAGGAGTTCACCTCTGACCTCCAGGCTTTTGTTACATTACACTTTCACATTTTTCTGACTCACTTACGTCTCCTCCATTCTCCATTTGTATTAGATTCACTTCTTAATTATCTTTAAACCTGTGTCTCGCTTAATAGCATAGCTCTGGCTATGTTTCCCTTTGTTTTTGTTTTACTCATCTTCATTTCGCATTTACCAATCACTTACTAATGCAATGAACTCCATAGTATATAAAGTGTAGATTCATGTATCTAGTTTTAGCTTTGTTATTAACTTTGATAAATCCTTCTGACCTTTGATTGTCTCCAATCCTCCTATCTCTGACCTTCTCCTAAATCCAGGACACATGACCTAGCAAGAGGGCAGCACACAAGCTAAACCTGAAGTCCCATTATGTCCACAACTCCAGAGTTCTGAAGTTTGACCTGAAGGATTGCACAGTCCTAACAAGGCTCATGGAATGTTCTATGATGTTCCATGGAGATGGATTAATCATAAATGATATCATACACAGCATATGCTGACTGATCATATTATCTATGAGTTATCATAATCATGTTATCACAGAGATAAATGATAAGGGCCTAGACCGTTGATTAAACAATCTGAGTCTAGATTATGCTTACTAATAAGCTTTGATCAATGACTTAGGAGTTATTCCTTTCAGTATAAGCTTAGTCATCATTTGTGATTTCAACAAGATAGACCTCTCAAATGCATACAAGCAGGTCCAGATTGAACCAGAAGACATTTGGAAGATGGCCTTCTCAATGATCTATGGGACCTTCATAAGTCAGGTCATGCAACAGAGGGATTGCAATGCTCCTGCAACATTTCAACACCTGATAACAGTGATCTTTAGGGATCACATTGGATAATTTGTATATATCTACCTAGACAATATATTCATCTTTAGTGACATGTTGGAGGACCATGAACAGCACCTCCAAGTCACCTTTGAGATTCTAGAGAAAGCAGACTTCTTTCCCAAAAAGAAGTATGATCTGTATGCTAAGAAACTCAACTGTCTTGGCCATCTTATTGATGAGAAGGGTGTTCATGCTGACAAGGACAAAACATCCAAGATCAAAAGTTAGTGCATGCCAAAGTCACTGAACAAAGTCCAATAATCCATTGGACTCATTGAATACCTGGCACAATTCATGCCAGATGTATTGGCATATACTATGCCCTTGACAGAAATACAGAGAAATGGACACTCATTTAAGTAGAGAGAAGTCTATGATCAATGCTTTCAAATAATCAAAGATCTGGCATGTAAATATCCCATACTCAAGCCAATTGACCCAAATAAGAATGAGCCCATTTGGCTTGTGTGTGATGCTTCCCTTTATGCGGTAGGCATAGTATATGAACAAGGGCCCAATTGGAAGATCATGTCCAAGAAGCTGAGTGATGCTCAGCAAAACTATAGGACATTGGAGCAAGGAATGCTTGCAATCATTGAGGTGTTACTCAAATGATGGAGATTTCTGTTTACAATCATCACTGATCATGAGGCATTGGGATACCTTCAAACACAGTGAAAGCTGTCCAGCAGACAACTTGAAGTCCATTGGGTCAACTACATGTTGCAGTTCAATGCAACAATGATCTACACCAAGGGTTTGGAGAACTGAGTAGTGGATTGTTTGTCCCAATATTATAAAAAGGAAGAGGGAGCTAATTCCCTCAATGAGGAAATCAACTGGGCAAATGCAGAGATCTGCCTAAATCCAGAGGGGAATGACCTCCCTCAAGACCAATGGCTAGAACTCAGGCTGAAGGCTATGGCCATCAAGGAAGTAAGTCCTTGGAAAGGTACTCATCTTACTGAAAAGCAAGAAGTCTGTATCCTGGAAGCACAGGAAATGGCATCAGTGGCAGAAAGGACAACTGAGGACACTTCCCATATGAATGTGAGGTAGAATCCTACAGTTCTTGAATCTACCAGGACATTCAAAGTCCCTCCAATAGAGTACAGGAACCAGCTTGATTTCTTCAAAGTGATTAAAGAAGGGTACCTTGTGAACCCTTCTATGTCAAAATCATGGCTAACCCAAGCCATTTTCCACTTTTCCTGATAAAGAATAATCTTATCTTCACTAAGAATCATGGGGAATTGTATGCCTCTTTCAAGTAAAATATAAGGGTGATACAGTGATTGCCATCATAATGGTTATTGATCAGAGTCATAAGACTCTGGGGCATTTCAGTGCCCTAAGAATGATGGATTATATCCACAAATTGCACTGGTGGCCTAAACTCAACTGAGAGGTTGATACTTTCTGTTAGTCATGCCTGGCCTGTGTTAGGACTGTGTAATCCTCCTGGTCAAACTTTGGAACTCTGGAGTTGTGGACATAATAGGACTTTGGGTTCAGCTTATGTGCTGCCTCTTTGCTAGGTTGTGTGTTCTGAATTTAGGAGGAAAGGTCAGAGATCAGAGAGATGGAGATGATCAGAGATTAGGAGGATTTATCAAAGTCAATAACAAAGCTAAAGCTAAATACATGAATCTACACTTTATATACTATGGAGTTGTATAGGATTACTAACTGAGTTCATTGCATTAGTAGGTGATTGGTAAATATGAAATGGAGATAAGTAAAACAGTATAAGGATTAGTATCCTTAGTCCTCAAGATCATGCTAGTGAAGTGAACCATTATGGATTCACCATATGATAATGTAGAGGTAAGAAAGAATGGGAAGCTCATTGTTATGACACTCCCCATCTATCTACTAACTATGGTGCTGTGGGAACAACAATCCCAAGTGGGATACAAGAAATGGGTGTGAGTGTGGACACGATAGAAGTGCCCTATGGGTCTGCCATTGGTTGTATGATGGAGAAGGGGTAGACAGCACCTTTCTGAACACTGCAAGAACAATACAGACTAATCCAGATTGCGAAAAACATAGAAGCAGAAGTTCTGGATGGAAATAACGAAGGAAAGGATGGGAAATGACACGGAATCAAATGGAAAGCGATCCTATTGGGGTATATGGTGACCCAACCAGGATAGAAGGAATGCGAAAGGGAGAAAGAAAATCCAGCCAGAGGTTGACCCAGACTGAAGCAGAAGGTGTTGGACAGCAAGAAGGCTGACAACCAACAAAAAAGCAATCCTGCACATGGGCAGGAGACTTTAACACGAAGTTCGAAAGATGTTTATTTGGTCCTAAGAACAGGGTTTTATAGTCTGGGCATATCCTCGACTGTACAGCCATACATTGGAAATGGTAGTGAAGAAAAACTTCCAGAGTGCTGAATGTCCCTTCGAAGTGTCAGAAAATACTCTCCAGTGATATGAAATGCATCTATGGCTGTAACCAGAACAAAGAATAGTTGCAGTAAGGTCAAATGAAAGAGGAATCCACCAATCCAGGTCAGTCCAACCACGGGAAAATACTGGATCCAGACAGACTTGGATAGACTCAGACAGACTTGGACTGCATTGGATGGACATTAGGAATGTTCAGGACTATTGCATGACACTTGAGGATGATCTGGAAACCTGCAGAAAGGGGCTATACAACCATAGAGAGCGTCGAGCTCCTACAGCACATGTGATATCTCTTGTCACATGCACCTGATTGAAGCCTCAATCACCTGTTGGGCCTGTGACAACCTGTAGTTACCATATTAGGGGCCTTGAGCCCCTTACACCCTCCCCATTTGAGGCACATTACACCTTGTTACAAATGCAAGGCAATCAAATCACATTCATAGGTAAATGAAATAAACCATAAATACAAGACAAAGTAGTTACTAGTAGTACAATGAAGTAAATGAGAAAATCATTCAGAGAGGGGGACTATGTCCCAAGAGCAATAATACAAGTGAAAAAGAAGATCAGTGGGTTTGAGCCCACAAAGAACAAGAAGCCATTGTTTTGATTGCAACACCTTTTTACATCTGTGCTGGTCCCGACAATTCTGCTTCCTCCATGAGTGTGATGTCACAGTCACCATGCAAGATACATGTGAGGTTGTATGTGAGTGTGGCCCCACTGAAGTGCACAAGGAGATCATTGTTTTTCAAGGCTTCCAGGAATATGTTAAGCACTGGCAGGTGTATATCCCCTATGGTGACACCTTGGGAGTTCACCTTCCTCTTATACCACTCTCTCAAGCAAGTAAGCTTGGTATTCTTGACTGCCCTGTTGACTTCATCTTGAAGTGGAATGAGTAACTTGGAGGTTCCAACAAAACCTACATTAAAGTTGACTTGGTCAACCAGTTCACAGGCAGCTTGTTATGCCCAGGAGACAGTGTCATTTGTATCATGGTATGTGATGCTATTGGTGGCTAGGTATGCTGTGACTTCCTCAGCCGTGGACTGGCCATTGAATTTGCTGATCCAGGCAATGATCCTTCCTTGGGCAGGAACTACCTCTGTTCACTTGCATAACCATCAGCAATGTCCTAGGATTACCAAAATGCCAAGGAGTGCTCAAAGCCAGGCGAACCTGTGCCCATCTCAGTCTTGTGGAGTGGGAGCTAGTCACTCCATGAGGAGGAATCCTTAGATGTGTCATGCTGAGAGGTACACTAGGACATTGTTGTCATCTGCTTCCTTAGGGTCTAGGGGAAGCCCTAGTGCACCCAGGAAAACTTTGTGCAGCCCACCATAGCTGCTACCTGAGTTTTGGTAACCTTTAATGAAAGTCACCCACTCATCAACAGATGCATTTAGGGGTGGTGTCCCCAGTGGGAGCAACACTGATGTCACAATCACTGGCAGCGACTGTTGGATCAGAGCTAGTGATGTTCAAGGGATTGAAGTGTCTTCCTTCTATCAGAGGTTTTCTGGAAAGTAGAAGTGTCTCCTTCAAAAGTGAGATGAAGTCTTAGAGAAGTCAAGGAGGCTCAAAGAGCCTTTCAAAGGTTTCAAGGTAAAGAGGCTAGTATAGTTATTTATCAAGACTAGCTTAGGAATAGTACAAGGTGATGAGATGGTTTAAATATATACAGGGTGGGTGCGCGGACCAAGTCAAGAAAGGAAGCGAGAGGTAAACAAGAGAAAATAGAGTAAGTTGTATGATCTGGACAGTGAATGAAAATGGAGAGGGAAATCATATGATGCAATGATCAATCACTGGTCAAGGAAAGTATTGATTGAAGAAGGAAAAAGAGTACCACAGTTTGCATAAGTCAGAACACTCAAGGTGGACTTTGCCTGGGTAATGGGCTTGGTCAGCATGGGCACCAGCTTTGTGGCAACATGATGGGATAATAAGGCAATTGTCTTGCCAACTGGAGTGGGGATTGGGGCAGTTTCACCCTGGGGTTGTGTGAAAGTCAGAACTGCTTCCAACACTAGCAGGAGCTGCTTTTGCAGCACTTGTAGAATCACAAAAGGTGAAGGGTCCCACATCCTTGTGCCCTCAGGTTCCCTGTAGGTGTCTTTCCTCTTCTTTAGCTTTGAGGAAGTCCAACTGGGCAGCTTCCATTCCTTGAGGGTGACCTTCATCAGGTCACCCACTTTGAGTGTTATGCTTCATCAACTAGACTTAGCAGACAAAGAGAGTGCCACTCAATAGTAGGCACAAACGACTACTCAAGGACTTGGGAATCAAGTCTTGAATGAGACTAAGCCTAAGCAATGGTGAATTGCATAGATCTAGAATAAGGAACACTAATACAGCAGAGGTCCACTTATATGTAAGATAGACGTGCACAGACCATGTCTAAGAATAAAATAAATACCATAAGAGAAAATGATGACAACAACAATGCATAAGTGTAGAAGGAGGAAGAACATAATGGAATGGTGGTGTCATCAATGCATAAGCAATAAGCATGATGGCTGGTCAGGTAAATGATGACATCATGATCTAGTCCAATGATGTCAAAGATAAATGTTGTATGATCTGAAGAGCCAATGGGATTTGGCAAAGAATAGTGTATGACTTAGAACCTATCACAGGTTAAGAAATGGAGTCCAGATGACAAACAGTCAACAAAAAGAAATAATTGCCCTCAGTTGTTTATATCATAACATCAAGAGTCTTGTGCTTCCTCCAGTGATGAAGGAGCAAGACCAGGTCTGTGGCCTGATGACACAAGGATGCATCTCCCTCTGGTTTGGCCTGAGCCTGAGCAAACAGATTGCAGATTTCTTCCACTGAATTGTAGATAACTATGGGGCCCATAGCTCCACTGATCATCTTCAAGGGTGCATCAGGGTGCCTAAACAGGACATTGGAGACTTGTTTCAATTGCATGATGTTGATGACCTTATTGGCCATTTCACCTTTGTAGGCACACATGCATTTGTTGGCACATACAAAGATGGTGCACACCCTCATTGCATCTTGGGCATCACCCAATACCTGGCCGATGCTGGGAATGTCTTACCATTGGGTGAACATTGGTACCCTGATGTTTTCAAATGGATTGGCAGCAAGTTTTGCCATGGACACATCATCATACTAGGGGAGCAATGGATGTGTTGGTTTGTCACAAAAGACAGCCTTGACTGGAGGTTCAACCTCCCTTTCTTTTCCCTTATGGAAGGATGAAGTGGATAAAACAGGTCCAGTCTGCATGCAAGACAATAGGAAATGAGGGGCAGTAGGAGTTTTCTCCTACACCCTCCCCTTGAGAAGATGGCACTCCAAAGGTGTCCTTGTGGTGCCTGCAGAAGACACTTCTGAGAACTGGCTTTTGGAGATGATGCATGATTCAAGGAGCAGCCTCAAAGGCCCAGCAGCTGGGTTAATAGGATCAACCCATATCTGAAGGGAGTTGAGATGTGCCTGCTCAGGCTGGCGTGCCTCATCTGCAACAAAGAGGGGAGTAGGAATGGGAGTGGGAGTGGACACTTTAGGGATGGAGGTCCCCTGGGATAGGCACATGATTTTAGTGCATGCACAGTCCAGTTCCAACTGGAGGTCATCTTTTTGTTGGTGGAAATGATTGACATCATGAAGTAAAGCATTATGAGGCTCTCACTGGGCTATTGTCACAGAGTGGTCAGCCAGTCACTTGACTGCTGGAAAAAGGAATCATTGACTCCAGTGGTTGCCATGCTGAGGTGTGTGCTGTAGTTATCACACACCTCACAGGACTTTTCATGCCACACAAACAGCAGGAATGGGTGCACAACCCAATGTCCTGGTGAGGAGCAGCATTGATATTTAGAGCACCTTAGTGATAGAGAGTCATCTCTATGATGTTTATCTTTGACCTTATGGCTGGTGAATGAAGATGCAATGTGCCAAGGAGACTTGTCACATGACAGTGACCTGCCATGCAACAGTGAATGGGAATGAGGTGAGTGGGAGCATGAGCAGGAGCTCATTAAGACAGATCTTGGTGAAGACATGTTGCTGGTGCAATGATATATAATTGGTTGTCATGATATGAAGGGAAAAGAGAGGGAGATGTGGACCTCATGTTATTAAATGTACTATGGGAATTTCAAATGTGGAAATAACAAAAAAGGAAAAATGATTGATGAGTCTAAAATATAAACTACAATTAGTAACAGTGGTGGTGTGTTCTTTTGTTTTCTATTTTCATTCTTTTGTATTTGTTATTTGTTATTTTCATTTATTGGAACCTGTGGGACTTAGTGTCCTTTGGACTGCCACATCACAGATGTCCTATGGTGCTCAGGTGCCTTCTCCATTATTGCTCTTTAGGGCAGCTTGAGCATATCGCTCACCCCTGTTCAGTGCAGTTCATGCCAGAAAGTAAAAGTAAACTTCATATCTCAATTAGAGACAATTGTCTTAGAAAGTCCATGGAGGTGAACAACCTCCTTGATAAACTTCATGGCCAGTTCAGACACACAAATTGTCATGTTTACAGGTACCAAGTGTACCATGGATGTGAGGTGACACAAAACCACCCAGAGGTAGTTGTGTCCCTCACTTGGTGGGAATGGCCCCACAAAATCCATAGCAAACAATTCCCACAGTCTTCTTGGGATCGGTAGGCTATGTAACAGCCTTTGGGGTAATTGATTTTTCCTTTGGTGGTCTAACAGGTTGGGCATGACTGACAGAAAGTATCGACCCCCCAGCTGAGTTTAGGCCACCAGTACTATCTTCAGATATAATCCACTGTCCTTAGGGCACTAAAATGCTCCAGAGTCTTATGACTTTGATCAATAACCATGGTGATCACCATATTGCCCTTATATTTCACCTAAGGAAGGCATAGAAACCCCTCTTCCCTGTGATTCTTGGTGCAGATAAGACCATTCTTTACTAAGAAAAGCAGGAAGTGGCTTGGGTTAACCATGATTTTGATATAGAAGGGTTCCTTGTAGTACCCTTCTTTGATTGCTTTGAGGATTAGGCTGGTTCCTGTACTCTACTGGAGGGACTTTGGATGTTCCAGCAGATTTGAGAACTGTAGGATCCTCCCTCACATTCATGTGGAGAGTTTCTCAGCTGTCCTTTCTGCTGCTGATGCCATTTCCTGTGCTTTCAGGATACAAGCTTCTCACTTTTCAGTGAGATAAGTACTTTTCTAAGGACTTGTTTCCTCAATGGTCATAGCCTTCAGCTCTAGCCATTGGTCTTGAGGGAGATTGTAAGGGGCCTAAGGCCCCTAATCCAGTACTTGTGGGTCGCAGGTCGTTGCGAGCCAACAGGTGATCGATACGTCAATCGGGCACATGTGACAAAGAGTATCACATGTGCCGTAGTCAGTAGATAAATGGGGAGCATCGTGGCAACAAGCTCCCCATTCTTTTTACCTCTACATTATCATATGGTGAATCCATACGGTTCACTTCGCCTGCATGATCTTGAGGATTAAAGGATACTAACCCTTTACAATTTTTTGAAGTGCGTTCATGGATTCACCATGAGCTGCACTATGACCCGCAGTTATGTGAAAACAGCGGCTACCCAGCCGCCTGGCAATGGGGGCGAACCGCCCCCGGACGACAATGGTCAACAAATCCCTAAGGACCCATCCGAAGGGAAGAAGTCGACTAAAAAATCGAAGAAAAAGGGATCTGCTCCCAGGAATGGGACCGAAAACACTGGTCAAGGGTCAAACGAAAGAAGACCTGAGACCGGTGATGCTCAGATGCCAGGGGAATTCCAAGTCCCCCAATCAGAGGACAGTGCCGAAAGAGTTGCGAGAGAAGCGACGACTGGGATTTCCAGTGCAACAGCAGATATGCTAAGCCCACTCACATCTCAGCATACCGAGCATGAGCTGACCCGCCTATTATTGGAGCCTGAAGCTCCTCAGAGGGACGAAAGTCCCCTCGGACAGATATTCACGGAAGGGGTAAGACCCCCAATGAGGTTGCCTATAGCAGAAACCTCCTTTAGGTCTTCAATTCCAAGGGATGCTCCTCTTCATCCGGTGCAAATATATGAGAACGTTGTAGACTATCTCAACAAAATGCACCGTCAGTGGGTGGATTATGGGCAAGGCCCAGGTGGTTTCAATAACCACGGGATCAAACCAGGACGGGCCCAGGCCCATTTGATCGACCGACTTCAGGTCACCATCAACAATGAAGTTGAAAGACCTGGGTCTTCAACTGAGTCAGAAAATGGTGCAGCTGAAGCACCTTTGAAGCATGAAGAGGGGACTACCCCTCAGGTGACACCGGGAAATACTCCCCAACGAACTCGTCGCCAAGAGGGATTGGCCCCTGATATGCCAAATTGCCCAAGTTATCTTTCTGGACAAAATTCAGACATCATCCAACATATATTCGGACTGGACCAAGGGGAGGAAATCCTCTGTCGCGGCGCCCAAGGGTGACCTGCAGCAGCAGGAGGGGGTCCCCCTGACAGAAATGACCTGGATCCTGATCCTGAACAATCCTCTGACTCTGAGTCAGATGAGGACAAAATCCCCAATTTAAGATTCCACGTCCCAAGGGGAAATGACCCTGATGACGATGATGGAGATGGAGGATACGATCCTCCTGGAGGTGGTCGAGGCAATCCTCCTAGAGGTGGTCAGGGCAGCCCGCCTGGAGGTGGTCAAGGCGGCCCACCAGGAGGTGGACTGCCAGAAGGAGGTCCCCCTGGAGGTGGCCCTTCCAACAACCCAAATTACCCACAAGGAGGGCAGAGACAAGGCCCTCCAAGGGGCAACCGCCCCAATCGCCAATACTTCAGGGAGCAAACCCCTGGCAACATGCGATATGTAGATCATATGCAACAGCAGTACATTGACCACATTAGAGAACAAGTTGGTGACCCAACTGGACCAGTCGGTCCTGAGGTGAAGGCAGTGAACCCGGCAAAGCCTGGGAAGTATGGAGGTCAAGATGACCTTGAAAAGTTTGACGACTGGGTCAGCCAATTGCTGAAATATTACCAGACCTTTAAGATCATTGGTCCGGATCGTGAGGACAATCATGTCCTCTATATGGGATTGTTTCTGGAGGATATGGCCTCCCAATGGTATGATCAGGAAGTAGTATCCCCCAAGCGCGTAGTCCGAAATTGGACCTTTGAAGACCTCATTTGTGAGCTCTTCAAACGCTTTGTGCATGAAGCATTGGCACAGAACGCTGCGAACCAATACGACTGCATTAAGTACAGTCCCACCAAGGGGGCACTTGCGTTCTACAATGAATTGAGATGCAAGGCACACCATATGGTGCAGCCCCCTGACAACTATATATTCTGGAGGAAATTCCTCCTTGGACTACCTGCGTCCTTGGTTGAGACCATGTTCAAAGCACATGGAATCTCGGCCAAGCACTCCACTATAGGAGAAATCCTACAGGAAGTTTGGAAGGTAGAGACTGCCACTAAGGCGCTCGACCTTCATAATTGTGCTCGACAGCACTATGGAGGTAAATCCTCCTGGAATGAAGCAAGCAAGGGAAGCTCTCATCATCAGGGAAGTAGTTCCCATAAGCATAAGAAGGATCATCCTTCAAGGAACTCGGGTGACAAACCCAAGTTTTTCAGGAAGGGCGACACCCTTTATCGGAACAAGACAAAGTTCCAAAATACTGGGCATGCTTATATGCCAAAATATAGTTGTGAAGATAAGGGGAAAGCCCCTGAAAATAAATACTCTTCTGGGGTGAAACCCCAAGGATTCCTCAAGGGAATCAATTGTTACAAATGTGGCAAGGAAGGCCACATGGCACATGAGTGCCCAGACAAAGACAAGGGCCAAGGCCCAAGAAACATCGCTTGTTTGTGGCCAATGTCCAGGACAATGGAGATAACTCTCCAGACGATCGTGGAGGCAACGAGCCTCAGATTGAAGGAGAAACGTCTCCCGATATGGTTCAAGAGGAAGCAAGAGAAGAGAATGACAATGTCATCTCCATCGCAACCTCATCTTCCGATGAATATGAAGTCAGGGAGGACAATGAACCCATCGCCTTCTTGAGTGCAATGTGCAGGAATGAAGAGTCATCAGAAGACGACAGCGATGACAGCATCATCCAATGTACAATGATGTACGAGAGGGAAATGGAACCCCCAACATTGGAAGACTAGTGTTGGTCCTGCCAGTTCAGCTCCATCCATGTTGGGGAATGCGAAACCTGTCAGGCCCATTCCAACCATATCGTCGCCGCAATGAGCAACCCGAATTCTACAGTTGAAACAGCGATAAATACGCCTACTGAACTTGCTCAAAAGGAGTTTCGCTGAGGTCTCGACATCGGCAAGCTCTCAAGGGAAATACCCTCAGGAACAACTGAAGAGCGGTTGAATACCGCGACCCAAATGATGGGGCACTACATCCGTCACATGGACACAGAGCGTGTCACGCTCATAAAGGAGGTCATGAGCCTCCAACATGAAGCTGAATGCTTTGGTTCTGAAGGGGGAAACCTCCAAAATGGGCTGGCAAGCCTCAGGCTAGTCAAAAGGCTTTGTACGTTGCAAGAGCAACAAGCTGGCGTCAATGTGAACATTGACTCGGTAGAGCTAAACATGCTCCATGGAAGAATGCACATCAATCGCGACAGAACAATTGAAACCCTCGCAGAGAATATTGGGGAAGATTCCCCAGAGGATTCAAGCAACTTGATGGTGGTAGAACCACCTGCACTCAAAGACAAGAAGTGGATATGGTCCAAGTACTATGGACCTCTCCACAGAGATGACTGTGGCACGTGCCAAGAATGCATTGAACACGTCAATGAGAGTGCAATTGAGGGAAACCCTTCACTCAACATGGCACAATTGCTGCCAGAGCAGCTGGCAAAATGCGAGTATGATCATGGATGGGATGGTTGTGACAGAGTGCAAAGGCCAAGGCATGGACCTGGACCGAATCTGGTATGCACTATGCATACTTGTGAATCACATCACAAAAATGAGTCAAGTGGTCAAGGATGCTTCTGAGACCGCTGGAGATGATACAGACCGCATCGAACGGAATGGGATCCGTGATCCAGCGTTCATTATGAATGAACTACACGCTATTGACCGCGTGCTCTTCCCTACGCTTCCGCGTAATGTCCATGCATATTTGGACAATGTTGTGGTTGATATACCACATGGTCCACTGACCATTGACCACAATAAACCTGCCCATCCGCCAGTGATTAATATGGCGGCGATTGAGCGTCAGGGGGATGAGATCCCCCATGCATTCCAATATGCAATGAACTCCAAACCCGTGGTGAATACCACTATGGATGTGCAACCAAAAATCACCTCACAAATGCACAAATGCACAACGATTGAGACCAAAATTGGCAGATGCACCACCTATATCATGATTGATACCGGGAGTACCGGAAACTTTGTGAGTCCAGCTTTTGCCAAAGTCACAGGAATGAAAGTATTCCCTCTTGAACAGCAGCTTATGCTGCAATTGGGCTGCATAGGCAGCAGATCGAAGATCACCCATGGTGGTTCTTCGAACATACAAATTAGGAACAAGACACCCCAAATATACTTTGATGTAGCAAACATTGACCACTACGATTGTATCTTAGGAATACCATTCCTACAAGAACGTAATGCGATCATTGATTTCACAAGACAATGTCTGTACATTGGCAAGACAACAATTGCCTTATCGGAGGAGAATGATTTGGTCAAACGACCTGTCCATTCTCCTCCTCGAGATCATTGACTCTCGAGCCCTACGCAGCCAAAACGGCCTCGTGAGGGCTCTAAGGGGGAAGGGATTGGAGGAAATATACCACCCAAAACCCAAAAGGCGAAAATATCGCCAGAACAATGATTCACAGCAATGAACATGCAAAAGATGCATGAAAAGGACAAGAGATTGTCCAACGAGGATATACCTCGACTCAGGGAACAATGGTTCCAAAGATATAAGATATGATTGGGAGGGATGGTCCCAAGACTCCCTCCATTGCAGGAAGTAAACCATAAAATCCTGCTATTTGAGGAAGGGAAGCAATATGCCTACCACCTTCCTCGCTGTGCAGATGTGCTAAAATAGCAACTGTTGGACAAAATCCGACTATACACCGATGCCAATTGGTGGGTCATGAAAAGTGTCCCACAGGCTGCTCTGATGCTCTGCATCCCAAAGAAAAACGGGAAGCTGAGAACAGTCATTAACTGTCGGAAGCAGAACGACAATATGATTAAGGACATGACCCCATTTCCGGATCAGGATCAGATCTGCATGGATGTAGCCCAAGCGAAATATTGCTCAAAGATCGACCTCTCAAATGCGTATGAGCAGGTCCAGATCGAACCAGAAGACGTCTGGAAGACGGCCTTCTCAACAATCTATGGGACCTTTATAAGTCAGGTCATGCAACAGGGGGATTGCAATGCCCCGCAATGTTTCAACATCTGATGACAGTGATCTTTAGAGATCACATTGGATGATTCGTATACATCTACCTAGACAATATATTCGTCTTTAGTGATACTTTGGAGGACCATGAACAGCACCTCTGAATCACCTTTGAGATCCTGGAGAAAGCAGACTTCTTCCTCGAAAGGGAGAAGTGCAATCTCTATGCCGAGAAACTTGACTGTCTCAGCCATCTCATTGATGAGTCTCAAAGGTGTTCATGCCAACAAGGACAAAATGTCCAAGATTAGAAGTTGGCACATGCCAAAGCCACTAAATGAGGTCCAACGATTTGTCAGACTCGTCGAATATCTGGCATAGTTCATGCCAGATGTATCAGCATATACTATGCCCTTGATGGGAATGCAAAGAAACAGACACCCGTTTAAGTGGAGAGAAGTCCACGATTGATGTTTCCAGATAATTAAAGATCTGGCGTGCAAATATCCCATACTCAAACTGATTGATCCAAGAAAGAATGAGCCTATTTGGCTCATGTGCAACGCTTCCCTCTATGGGGTAGGTGCACTATACGGGCAAGGGCCTGATTGGAAGACATGCTGCCTGGCAGGCTTCATGTCCAAGAAGCTAAGTGACACTCAGCAAAACTATAGGACATTCAAGCAAGAAACGCTTGCAATCATTGAGGCATTACTCAAATGGGAGGATAAACTCCTCAGGTTTCCATTCATGATCATTACTGATCATGAGGCATTGGGGTACCTCCAAACACAGCAAAAGCTGTCCAGCAGACAAGTCTGCTGGGTTGACTACATGTCGCAATTCAATGCGACAATGATCTATGCCAAAGGTTCAGAGAACCAAGCCTATCTGTAAATCAAAGGGGATGCTGGACAGTACTGGATAGTACTGGACAGTACCATAGTACTCATAGTAAGGTCCCATCTTGACAGCACTATGATAGCACTATGACAGACTATGAGAACACGAAACACTGTGACATACTATAACATACTGTGACATACTATAACATACTATGACATACTATGAACATACTATGACAGTACTATGAACTACTATGACAGCACTATGAACCACTATGAACCACTATGAGAGTACAGCATGAGTAATGAAAAAGTATTCAATTAGCATCATACTAATCCTAATCCTATCCTACACTTATTAGTACAACCTTACTACACTTCTAATTCTAATTCTACTAGTACAGTTCTATTCTAATAATTCTAATTCTACACATTAGTATATATGTATTACACTATTTCATACACTAGTAAGTAGACAAATGGTACTTAGAAAATAATGCCATTACCTGGGGTTGAACTCAGGACCTTGCCCAAAATGGCAAGAGCAAACACATTGACATACTAGACCATAAAGCTGTTTCTAATACACACCATTGGATGTATATGAGTACATCTCAACCATGACTATACTTTTTAGTCCGCTTTTACTACACTTTTTGCTACACTTTTTGCTACACTTTTGTAATCCTAATCCTAATCCTTGTCAGTCACAGTTCTAATCCTTGTCACTAATCCTAATCCTTGTCAGTCACTAATCCCAATCCTTGTCAGTCACTAATCCTATTCCTAATTCTTGTCAATCACAGTCCTAATGCTTGTCAGTCACTAATCCTAATCCTAATCCTACTTGTCATTCTAATTCTTAGTATCATTGATCCTAATTCTAATCATCACCAATTTCTAATCCTCATGTCACTAATTCTAATCCTTATGTCACTAATTCTGATCCTCATGTCACTAATCCTAATCCTAATCATTACCAATCCTATGTCTCATTTCTCATTGTCACTAACTTGAATCCTATCATTACCAATCCTAATCCTCACTATCATCAATCTCAAAGGATGGATTAGTAACTGACAAGAATTAGAATTGTAACTGACAAGGATTAGTGACTGACAAGAATTAGGATTGTGACTGACAAGGATTAGGATTGTGACTGACAAGGATTAGTGACTGACAAGGATTAGAATTGTGACTGACAAGGATTAGTGACTGACAAGGATTAGAATTGTGACTGACAAGGATTAGTGACTGATAAGGATTAGAATTAGAATTAGTGACTGATAAGGATTAGGATTAGGATTAGGATTAGGATTAGTGACTGACAAGAATTAAGATTAGAATTAGTAACTGACAAGAATTAGAATTAGTGAACAAAGATTAGGATTAGTGACAAGGATTAGGATTAGTGCCAATGAGGATTAGGATTAGTGCCAATGAGAATTAGGATTAGTGCAAGGATTAGGATTAGTGAGGATTGGGATTAGGATTAGTGATATTACTATGACAACTATGACAACTATGTAACTACTATGTAACTGCTATGAATACACTATGAACACTATGAACACTATGAACACTATGAACACTATGAACACTATGAACACTATGAACACTATGAACACTATGAGTACTATGAGTTTGCTATAAAATACTATGTTTGCTATGACAACTATGACCCCACTATGACCACTATGACCACTATGGCAAAATCCAGGATTTACAGATTTGAAGTAACAGATTGTCTGTCCCGATATTATGAAAGGGAAGAGGGAGATGATTCCCTCAACAAGGAAATCGACTGGGCAAATGCAGACATCCGCCTAGACCCAGAGGGGGATGACTTCCCCCAAGACCAGTGGCTAGAACTAAAAGCTATGGCCATTGAGGAAGCAAGTCCTCGGAAGAGCACTCATCTCACTGAAAAGCGAGAAGCCTGTATCCTGGAGGCACAGGAAATGGCATTAGCGGCGGAAAGGACAGCTGAGGACACTCCCCACACAAATGTGAGGGAGGATCCTACAGTTCTCAGATCTGCCGGAACATCCAAAGTCCCTCCAGTAGAGTACGGGAACCAGCCCACTGGCAACCTCCTCAAAGCAATCAAAGAAGGGTACCATAAGGAACCCTTCTATGTCAAGATCATGGCTAACCCAAGCCACTTCCCGCTTTTCTCGGTAAGAGATGATCTCATCTTCACCAAGAATCATGGGGAAGAGGAGGTTTTATGCCTCCCTCAGGTGAAATATAAGGGTGATACAGTGATCACCATGGTTATCGACCAGAGTCACAAGACTCTAGGGCATTTCAGTGTCCTAAGAACAGCAGATTATATCTGCAAATGGTACTGGTGGCCTAAGCTTCAAGTTGGCTGGGGGGTCAATACTTTCTGTCAGTCATGCCCAACCTGTCAAACCACCAAAGGGAAAAATCAATTACCCCAAGGGCTGTTACACAGCCTACCAATCCCAAGGAGACCGTGGGGATTGATTGCCATGGATTTCGTGGAACTGTTCCCACCGAGTGAAGGACACGACTACCTCTGGGTGGTTTTGTGTCACCTCACATCCATGGTACACTTGGTACCCATAAACACGACAATTCATGTGTCTGAACTGGCCACGAAGTTCATCAAGGAGGTTGTTCACCTCCATGGACCCCCTGAGACGATTGTCTCTGATCGAGATACGAAGTTCACTTCAACTTCAAGTTTTTGGCGTGAACTGCACCGAACGCTGGGAGCGAAGCTCCTGATGTCAACTGTGTTTCATCTGCAAACTGATGGCACCTCTGAATGGGCCATCAGGAATGTAGTGCAGATACTATGCTCATCGGAGCCCAACCAAACGGATTGGGTAGCTAAACTGCCCATGACCGAGTTCGTGATCAACACAAGCATCAGCGGTTCCACGGGGTTCGCCCCGTTCAAATTGAATTACAGGTATTTACCTGAGCTGATGCTTAGGCTGAATGATGCTGATGCGTCGGCCACTCCAGGAGTGCGGACATTCGTCCGCCAGGCAATGAAGAACCTGGAGATGGCGTATGACGCCATCATTGAGAGTTGAGTGGTACAGACCCACCACGCTAATAAATGAAGGGCAGAGGGTAAAACCCTCAATGAAGGAGAGCTTGTGTACCTCTCCACCAAAAACCTTTCGATGCTGAAAGGATGAGCAAAGAAGCTCATCCCACTGGCACTGGCAAGGTACATTGGACCTATGAAGGTCCTAAACAGCGGCGGTGCCAATGACACCTACACTCTGGACTTGCCAGATGCAATGCGCAAACGGTGCATACACCCAACATCTCATATCGGGTTACTGCACCGGTATGAGGACAATGACGATGTCCTCTTTCCAAAGCATGACGCACAGGCCATCTATGATGTCGGGAAGCCTGACGATGATGAATGGATTGTCAACGAGATCCTAGCCCATCGCTGGGAAAGGAGCAAGATCGAGTTCCTAGTTAAGTGGAACCTTGGAGATTCCACATGGGAGCCACGCTCCAATTGCTACGATCTCAAGGCCCTTGACAGGTATCTCAAGCTACAAGGGGTGAGCGATGTGCTCAAGCTGCCCCGAAGGGCAATGACAGAAAAGGTGCCTGAGCGCCATAGGACATCCGCAATGTGGAAGTCCAAGGGACACTAAGTCCCACAGGTCCCAACAATCGAAAACAACAAATAACAAAATACGAAAGAATGAAAATAGAAACAAAGGAACACACCGCCACTGTAGGATTACTAATCATAGTTTACATTTTAGACTCGTCGATCATTTTTCCT
Organism: Tylopilus rubrobrunneus; assembly: GCA_038091235.1. Lineage (NCBI taxonomy): Eukaryota > Fungi > Basidiomycota > Agaricomycetes > Boletales > Boletaceae > Tylopilus > Tylopilus rubrobrunneus. The sequence goes on along the minus strand of JBBPOC010000031.1, from coordinate 2,690 downwards.
TTTTTGTTATTTCCACATTTGAAATTCCCACAGTACATTTAATAACACGAGGTCCACATCTCCCTCTCTTTTCCCTTCATACCACAACGACCAATCGTGTATCGTTGCACCAGCAACATGTCCTCGCTGCGATCCATTTCAATGAGCTCCCGCTCACGTTCCCATTCCCCTCATTCCCGTTTGCTGTTGTGTGGCAGATCACTGTCATGCGACAAGTCTCCTCGACGCGTCGTGTCCCCATCCACCAGCCACAAGGCCAAAGATAAACGTCGTCAAGACAACTCTCCATCACCAAGGCACTCCAAATGCCAATGCCACTCCTTGCCTGGATGTTGGGTCACGCACCCATTTCTGCCATTTGTGCGGCACGAAAAGTCCTGCAAGGTGTGTGACGACTATGGCGCTGCTACTGTAAGCAAGCCCTGCAAGAAGGAAAATGTAGCAACAGAAAGGATAGAGTTGGGCATGTTGTAGATATTGTGAATGGCTAGGTACTAAATACATGGTGTTGCTACTGTATCCTGGAACCATTGGGTGGACTGTGTGATGACAGGGACTACTGCACGACTATGGGATGTCTGAGTGACTAGAAGCACTGCATTGATGGATGACTAGACCTATAGGATATTTGAGTGACTTGGGCTATGGCTAGCATTGGGTCAATGGGTAACTAGATGACTGGCTTCACTTGCATACTGAATGACCAGGGTAACTAGCAATTTGGCACATTGAATGACTGTCATATTGGATAACTGGACCTATGGAATGTCTAAGTGACTTTGACTATGGTAATGTGGGGTCAGTGGATGACTGGGATGACTGGGATGACTGGGATGACTGGCTCATCTGACACATTGAATTGCTGGGATAACTTGCTCAATAGATGACTGGCTTCACTTGTGTACTGAATGATTGGAGTGACTGGAACACTGAATGACTGGATTAACTGGAGTACTGGAGTACTGAGATGGCTTGCTCAATAGATGACTGGCTTTATTTGTGTACTGAATGATTGGAGTTACTGGAACACTGAATGACTGGATTAACTGGAATACTGCAAGAACTGGATTGATTGGACAATTTATCTATTGGGACCTCTGCTTTATTAGATTGGCTGGGCCACTTGACTCACTGACTTACAGGGGACACTGGTTGGCTTAGCTATTGGTTGACTATTATCACTTGAGCACTTGAATGCTGGACTAGTGGATCATTGGACCACTGGAGAACTAGACCATTGGCTTACTGGATATTTAAATCACTGGAGATCTTGACTACTGGAGCACTAGGCTATTGAGATGAGTGGACAACTGAACTATTGAGATACTGGGTGATTGAAACTACTAGGTCAACTGAACTACTGATTTACTTGCTCACTGATCCTTCTAATACTACTGTATAACTTGACTACTATATCACTGGAGTCAGTAGATAACTGGTGTTGTTGAAACAATTATTGACTGGTCTTTTGAATCCACTGAAATATTAGAAGGACTGATCAACTGCAGTACTGACAAATTGGAACTGTTGAGTGTTTGGATCATTGGGCCACTGTGTGGAATGGATTGACCAATGACATCAGAACTTTTGCAGTTTTGCTGATGCCAGGACAGGCAACTTGAATATCAAATCACCAATCATCCATTTGCCATTGGTATGCCCCAATCAGAGGCCACCCCAACTTTGACAACATGAATTACCTCAATGAGCTCTTGCACAAGCCCCAATCATGCCCATGTGAGCACCCCCAAGAGTATGTTCAGCTCCTGCATCTCCTTGGCCATCAGCATGTCCAGTGGTGGTGCCGGCATGAGACATGCAGCCAAGAGTGTGCAGTGATGCACCACGAGGGATTCACATAGTTGGTGGAGTCATATTGTTCACATTCTGAAACAACACCATATATAAAACATAGGAGATGCTCAAAGAGCAGGGAGGGGATGTACTGGTGTCATTGTCCTGCCTGAATCAGGCCAAGCCTTCTGCAAGCTTCTCGACATGTTTCTGACAGCTTGCCAGCAATGCCCTGGTGATTTGTGCACCTTCAATGGTCTTGAGTGCCCAAGAGGCCTTGGTGACCTGTTCATCATGGTCCTTGCCAAAGTGTTGCATCTGCAAGCAGATATTGTGTAGACTTGGTGGTAAGTGTCAGCTAAAAGAAACCTGCACCAATGGGAAGTGATAGCTTTATTGACTCTGTATACAGTTTTTGCAATAGAACTGATATTGTCTCAGTTCACAGTTTTGAATGTTAATGAGATATGATGCATGACGGTGCAGCCTCGGTAGGAAGATTAGTTACACACAAATTTGGATTAATATTGCCCCTATCAGTAGCTAGTTGTGCAAGTCATGGTCCAATCATAATGAATTACTGAAATAATAATGATAGAAGTAAGAAAAATATATAGATATAGATATGTATATATCCTTGAAACCTGCATCTCAAATACGGCTCACTCTGATTGGGTGTTGTGTCCAAATATCCCTGGAACCTGCTCTGCACCAAACATAGCCTACCTTGAGCTGAATCTCCATCAGCAAACCAACCCCTCACTAGACAGGTCTGGCTAGACTGGGACAGGGTCCTAGCTCCTCCAGCTCCCCCAGCAAGGTACCCAACTGGCTAGACCTGGGACAGTCTGTCCAGTACTCCTATAACTGTCCCAGATTGTCTCAAAATGCCCCAG
>JBBPOC010000030.1:0-42617 GCA_038091235.1 Tylopilus rubrobrunneus | reverse complement strand
TCCAAAGCTGAATCCAGACATGGCCAAGTCTTCCCGAGCCGAGGCCGTTGAACGCCCAACCCTTGCTGGGTGGTTCGGACGACGGATAAAGTGGAGTCGCAATCCAATGCTCAATCAAACCCCCCTGGAGGATTCCACTCGCCACCCGGTGTCCTATTCAATACCCTCAGGGGTTCCTGGTCGAAACCGGACGCCTGAAGAAATACCACCCAGGCATGCTCGGATACGTGATCGAGCGCCACCCGAGGGTCCCCTTCAGACAAGTGTACCCCAAACAAGAGCACCTCGATCAAACCGGGAATATTCGGTGATAGCCCCCGCTCAGCGGGAAAGAGTGAGTCTTCCTCTTTGGTGAATTCGATGGCACGGTATCTGACTGCTTGACCCAGCGGACTGTCATGTATATCGACGACGTACGTTCACCTCCCTAATCGTTCATGAATAGTATGACTCATTGTTGTTTATAGGATGAACCGCTGCCGACATGCCGGATCTCGCTACCGCCATGGTTGCGTTGTGGCTGCATTAGCCATGCTGGCGCCTCCACGCCTCAGGCCTCGGGCTCGAATGCGCAGCGTCAAAATACGACTAACCCAAATGCCAGTGCCAGCGCGGGCCACACTGACGCCTCTGCACCTTAAGCCTCTGACTCAAACCAGCCACGTCAAGTTGCCAGTGTGGCAAATGCGTAGGCCAGTGCATCGTTGGGTTACTTACCAGTCATCATTGTCACTGTCTAGTACTTCGCACTTCCTGCACTCATCCGTCACGGTATCGCTCACATCGTCTGTTGCATATCATATATCCGCTGTCGTACATTGCATTAACTCGTATGGCCTTGATTATTCTTTCGGCAGCACATGGCATCTGGTCTAGAGCATTGTTCGTATCGTATCAACGACCGTGAGGAGTCAGATCAAAGCCGCATCAGGGTACTAAGAATTGTTGGACGGGGCGCACCAGCAGGTTGATTGAAAGGATTCTACCCCCTTGTAGATGGTAAGGCAACGCTACGTTTATCGATCAGTCATTTGTGGCGCCCCGCGCATGGTACACATAATGCACCTATCTCACATCCACCTCTTCATGCAACCTCATCCGCAGCGAACTGCTTTCCGTCTGAAGCGAACATCAAACATGAAACGGAGGAACAAACACGCACTTGTTGGACGAAGAGCGAAGCACGAACGGCACGATGAAACCCCCGACCTTGACTGCCCGCTTACTCACCCTTCGGTCTGTCATTTGACAGACGGACATCGCCACACATAAGCAAGACGACATCTCGATATCATGATGCAGAGTCTCCGAGTCGGGCGCCACCGCATCGGCGCCAGGATGACAAATTCACCCTTCTTGACCTTTTGCTTTCGTTCCCGTCAGAGCGATGAGCCCGAATGCCTACGGTGCCACCTCAGGCTGTGTCAGCATTAGCATCAGCCACCTCACGAATAAAGCGCACGCCCTCTAGCTTGATCATCACTGCGATGTCTCGGAATGAATCCCTCTAGCTCTCGGGTATATGACTAATCAAATGATCTGTTCTCCCATCATCGGCGCTATTCGGTCTGGGGACAGCCGGTGTAGTAAGCAAGTTTCACTTGACGCTCAACGGCGTCTTGTTCTGTCGAAACAAGCATGTGGTTGGCTTGGCCCAGTGTCAGTTTGATTGCTGGCTCATTATGATGCATACAATGATCCGGAAATTTGAGCAATTCAGGGACTCATCCAGCTCGATTCAATTTTGCAGCGGGGCAATGGGCCAATGTATTCGCCCATTCCAGCTTATAACGAACAAATTGATGACGACGTTGACACTTTGAATGGACGTTCGATGGGATGCGCCCCTACAAGATGGACGCAGGGACTCGGACATTAACGAACAGTGCGCTTCCAAGAAGAAACAACTCAATAGAACAGTAAAGGTTCCCTATCGTAACGCGTCCTCCAGAAACCAGAGAATGCGTGAATGAATGCAACGCGTACCTCCACTGACCCCATGCCTCTACCTGTCGCTGATGCTGCTCACGACCCGCCACCATCACTCTGACGGTTTCCATCCTGCGCGAACGCAGCGTGTACCCCACAGAGCGACTTGTCTTGAGCCATCCTGGAGCAGCTGCATCAGCGAAAAGCTTTGGGACTATGTGTCAACTCCTCACCGAATTCACTATCCCAAGAGCTGAGCCATTTGTACACGTGAAAGACGAAGCACTGCCCATAATGCAAGGCTGCTGCCGGAGATAGCTTCTTTCAGGTTACATCCCTGAGATTGGGACCACGCCGCGAGTCCTCGTTGGACTCACGACTCGGATGTATTCCGAAAACCCAACAAAAGAGAGTAGGGTCGAAAAGTGGGGTCGGGTCTAGGCAATACTGCGGCGATGTTCCAGAATGTCGATCTCTTTCTTGTGCCCAAACATATGTCAACGCAAGGGATGTATTGTCAATGAGAGGATCTCACCCGGGAGTGGGGCCCAGCGGTGAGAACAATTAGAGAGAGCCCTTGATCCCTCTCAGTCCACCAGCACTTCTCCACGGAAATGTTCCGTCCGGGGGACTAAGAGAAACGCTGCTTCGCCATGGAGACTTTTCCGCCGAGTATGTGCTGCACGTGAGCTGGCTCGAATGCTGCAGCGGCATGGCTCTTCCAAAAAACGCGTTCTCGATCTGAGGCACTGCATTTCATTGTGATTCAAGGTTCTCGATATGGTACGCAGGAAGCACGTTTCATGCTTACCTTGGCCAGATCCTCAGTCCTCCCGTACAATGCTAGGGATGATATACAGCCCCCGCCAAAGGAAAACGAGAATGTGAGCTGAGTAGGTCCTGATGGGGCGTCAGAGAGGCAGTCAACGAGCCACTGAGGGTGAGCTCAGCGCCGTCCAAAATCTGCATACTTCGCGATCATATCGCCACCACCCACAGACTCGGATTCCCGGAAGGCTGTTCAGTGTTGAGTCACTCAGCAGCTACTCACAGGAGCAGAAGCACTCACCATTTCCACGCCACATCCGAGTCGAGCACGTCAGGAAGCGCTGTTGTCGAGGTAGAAATCAGTGTGCTGCGGAACAAGCGATCACAGCAGAACTGCCTGAGCTGCCTATTCCAGTACTACATCGTTTCGATCGAACAGGCTCCAGGCTGGCAGGAAACGGAAGATGGAAAGCGCAGAGTACTAGGTCGTTATGAATGATCGGAGATAGGCTTTCCTTTGACCATCTCTGTCAAAGAAGTTAGCCTTCTGCCATGTTCTTTCGCGGAAAGACGATGTGTCATCAGGGACAGGATGACACGAACCCTGCTCCATGCTGGCTTGTATGAGTCCCTGCACCTGTCACGAACCGGTGCGGCTCGGAGAACTTGAAGAAGGGTCCAGGCAAATGGGAATAAAACGGAACGGGGGTTGCAAACTTGCAATCGGCCGCCGCTGCTGGTCACAGAAATGTCAAGGAGATATGGGTGAATGATTCAGCCGATGCCACGAGGAGATCCACTACCACAGTAAGCGCTGCAAGACTTAGTGGCCACCCTCAATTGCCAGTGTCCTGCGTGATGCTTACATGGCGATTGTACTTAGCACGGTAACGCCCTTCTTCGCTTCAACACGCATCAAGCACACTTCCTCCATTCCATATCGTCATTTTTCATATCTCGAGATCCCCTCCCGTGAGGATCCGCGACAGACTCAGCTCGTCCAGTGCGAAAAAGGAGGGCGGGAGGGGATCACGCAACCCAATTTTCGTCGATAAGACGAGGATTTTTCCATTCTATGCCGTCTCGTGATAAGTAATGGCACATGCACTCCCATCGTCCATTGAATCCATATCTCGTTATATTACAGTAAGCGCATTGGACTCTATGCGGACGATGCCCGCCACCCCACACGAGATCAATGGAACACATACACGACAGAGCCAGGAGGCGAGTCTCAGCGGAACCGCTTTTCGCTCCTATCTCCCAGAACGTGGCCTGGAAATTCTGCAATTATCAATGTGCGGCAGATTGACGTGGTAACCTGGATCGTGGATTCAGGTGCCAATACGTAAGAGGTAAAAATATTGTCGACAAGGCTCGTTCGCTTGCCATCTGGCGCCGCTTCCTCCGTCTTGAGATTAAAACTTCCCCTCGTGACCTTGATGGACAATTTAAATGCAGCGTCACTATTGACAGCTTACCTCCACATTTGCCATCAAACCTTGTTGCCTCGAGGCGTTGCCACTTTGTTGCTTTTTGGAACGCCGCCACATGCGCCTAGACCACGGGCTGTTGATGGCGTCAACTCACCGCTGGCATGGCGAAAACGCTCGCTGGCATCTAGGTCTAAGATCGTGCAAGAATAGACGCCTCTTCGAAGGCCAGCTTTCCGTCACACTGTCACACTCGGGACCAGGCGGAACGAGAGTGACCTGGCGCGTTTTCCTTTGGCGAGAGAGCTGTCATACAACAAAGCGAACTGTGCTTGTACGGCTCGGAGATGTGAAAATTGAACGTTGATAAGATAACAAAGTCAGTTTAGCCCTCGATCAGTGTCTCCATGCCTCTCTCCCTTTGCCTCCGCGGGATCGAAGCCTGAGGTAGCACCCACGGCCCATGCCCACGTCTTCTCCGCCTCTCGGAAAGCTTGACTTGGACTGCACATCCGCAGCCGCAACTGCAAAGTGACTCCAGAAAAACTGCAGTCGTCACCGCGACTGTTCATTTTCATGGAGGCCCGCCGCCACATGAACAAACTAGCCAATAAATCATGGCAGCCTCCGCTAGGTCGCCACAACTGTTTAACTGCTTAGCAAGCCCGTTCAAGTAGGACATCTCGTTCCTGGATATGATCCGTGACTACAGGGAGTGTCACATTGTATTACAGCCGAGGCCGGCACTACAAACCCAAGTACTAAAAAGCTTTCGGCAGAAACGCGCATATAGTACTGCGTGAACGCCAGACGGTGGTATGGACCTGGTCGTAGCATCGCCGTTCATGTGATGTCGCCGGTCTTCTTGCCAGAACGGTACGGTCTGTACGCCGGGCACGCGCGCCCAACGGAAAACTTGACATGGCACATCCTCAGGTACCTTGATGATGTGTCTGAGGGCGGCCAAGACAATCTATGCCCCTATTCCGTGGATGGCGGAGCACGCCGTTCATTTTTGTGGTGGTCGTTACAGTCTTCGCAGTGAGAATGAGGCCTAAGGGATGTACTAGGCGAGGAATACGACAGAGCTTGGTGGTTGCATTCACAATGCTTCGTTCATGGATGGGCATGATACGATCATCGCAACTCGGGTCGCGCATGACGGGAAGGTGAGCGCCCATGTAAAACCTTTACACCAAGCTGCGCTTACCAAGGGTGTCACAGATTCGTTGAACATTCATTTTTGCACATGACGCCAGCGATACGCGATACGAAACACAACGGAAGACGGACGGATATAATGATGAGGCCTGCTGCGACTTGATGCGCGCGCGCGTGTTGGAACGGTGAGGTTAGCATTTAGTGCGGGGAAGCACGGCCCGAAGAAGAGTCAATCCTGTACCTGGAGCCATTATCGGCGGAAGAAAGCTGATGGGCCCTCCCTGGACGGCTTCATTAAAAGAAGAGATTCTTCTGTCAGGGAGCGTCTCGGACGCTTTTCGATAGGTCAGACCCTTCCCAGGGTTAGGCTTTAGTGGGAGTACTGAATCAGCAACGTGTACCGACAAATCCCCAAAAAAGGACACGGACTTGAAAGTCGGCTGCCAGTGAAACCCGCGGACGCGTGACGTACGACCAGGTCGCTCGACGGGGTTTTCAAAAACTGAACCAAATGCCCGCCCTCATATCAATGGTGACGCGACAAGACGACTTCTACTCACCGATTTCTCAAGTTCAAACGGACAACCCAATTTCCCGTCGTCAAGCTTTTAGCTGTCAGTATGACAATTATGTACGACGTCACCACTGCCACCGATCGACAGGCGTCAGTCTTGTCAAGCGGAAACACCCTGGTATGATCACATCTGCCTGCTCCCTGTCCCGATGCCACCACTCGCTGTCATCACAGCATGCGCTCCCGAACCTTGCATGTGTGCCGCCGTCAAGTCGATATGTTCGTCGTGTTGCGCCCCCGCATCTACATGGTCCATCCGAACTGATCTGGTTTGGCTTGTTCCACGTCATCTTGGAAGCGCATTCATGTTCATGTCAGTATCGTTCGAGTTGTGAAGAAGCCCGCTGCGGCGTATTCATGACAGAAGACGTTTATCGCGACGTCGCATGAAGTCATGCGATACGAAACATACGATAAGCTCTTCTCCGAGGCAGTCAATGTCCACAGGCTGTGCAAGAACGAAGGAGGCTTTCATGCGCTCGCCTTATCTTTGATACCATCTCTCCCGCCTACTATACGTCAGGTAGTGTAGCAAACGCCTTGGGTAAGTATATGAATATGAATGAGAGACACCGAAGATGATGACGTCATCAGCACCATGGTATCGGAGTTGGACTGCCAGAACGTTGCTCACGAGGCCGCGCTCATTGGTCAATCGCACAATCAGCCCAAAGATTGTGGTTTGATCCCCGGGATTTGGGGAAGGGACGTCGACGGGATGATCTGATTAGCAGGGAAATGGGGTCGTCCGGGACGCCGCGCGAGGTTCGCCTGTCTCAGCTCGGAGATCGCAACGGGCCAAATGCGTGCGGGTTCTCTGGCTTTACTGTAAGCTGGGTATTTTCTCTGTACCGTCGAGAGTCGAGACTCTCACTCGTGATGGATTTACGGCGCGCCATGGATACTCAGATCACCTGAATAAGTCTTGTTCCCATGTCCAGTCCTATCTGCAGTCTTATTCGGATTTCAGCAGAGTGGCCCATCTGTCTCGCCACTAGACAAACATCAAAAGGATGGATCGGATGATGCGAGAACAACCCAGGGCAGGGTAAAGTGCTGGTCAGCGGCACAGGCCCGAGGACCATCTCCGTCATAGGATGGTGGCAGCTGCTCGCGATCCGCACGACGTGATGTGGCGATGGTTCACCTTATTAGCCTCTGCCTCGTGGTCTTCATAGGCCTTCCAATTGCTACCCCAAAGGAATACATGCATAGTGCTTCCTTCGCTTTCGGCAACTTTTCTAATGGTATACTAGTATCGTCTTAGCGGTTCATGCACTGTACCTGACTCGGGCCACCTAGCTAATGGCTGGCCGAACGACTATGCATTTATCCTTTCCTTCCTCGTCCCCTTGTGGACAATTGGTACGTTCTTCAAGTTTATCTTCCATCTATCTGGTCTCCAGGTCAAAACTAAATGGTGCAGGATTGTTTGACTCGAGTGCGCACATTGGTGAAGAAGCTTCGAATGCAGCGGTCGCTATACCATGGGCAATCGTAAGTGCGATCTTTGCTTTGCTTAAGTTGATTTGGGTAGGTCGGCGCCACTGCCGCTGGTCTCCTTGGTTGGGGTGCGGACGCGCAACTTAATCTCAACCGTCCGCATAACGCCGAAGACTGACGGAATCTAACCGTCAACGTCTGTCTCGCGCTCTGCATGGAAACAAACCTTATTCGCATAATAACCAGTCCTCAACCAATGGCACATATATTCTTGAATAGTTTCGGACAAAAGGGCACCCTTAGTATATGGTCGTTCGTTACTAGTATCCTCGCTCAGTGAGTCATCATTTCGCATATCCGATTCCCTCACACTTATCTCTTGGACATATATATGACGGGATCTAGCTTTGTAGCTGACCTTCTGTTATTCGTACCTACTCCAGACACTCATGGGTCATGTTTCAGGTTCTTGATTCCTCCCGCCAGTGCTTTGCGTTTGCCCGCGACGATGCCCTTCCTTGGTCAAACATTTTATATCGCATGAACAGATTCACTGGCACACCCGTGAATACTGTTTGGTTTATCGTCGCAATTTCCGCCCTGCTTGGTCTCCTCTCTTTCGCAGGTTCTCAAGCCAATAGTTCAATCTTCGCGCTATCTGTGACTGGGCTCTTCGTTGCATATTCCATCCCAATAGCAGCGAGGTATATCTTCAAAAATGATTTCAAGCCCGGTCCGTTCGATCTTGGTATATTCATCAGTTCCTCTCAAGTTACACAGAGCAGCGCTGGGAGCTAACCGCCATGTGATACAGACCCAGCGCGAATCGATCAAGGCAGGCCTAGTTCATCATCGTCGAGCGCCGAACTTGAAGATGGGCCTAATTTAGACCATGCCGTCCACTGTCACGGCCCGGGTGCGTCGCGTGACTCGCAGACTGACCCCAAGCCAATACCCACCAACTTGGACGCCGACGCTGAGGGTCTGCCTGTTAGACCTCTCATCTTACCGGTGCCTCCGCAATTTCAAGCTGGACGTTAACCAAGGTCGTTGCACATAATCACACTTCCGGAGGGAGTTAATACTACGGACCTACTTGGCGGTGCATCAATGGCGTCACGCCTTATCTCCCTCGGTTACCCGGGCCCGGTATCTTTTCTCCCGGAGATTCCCACCGGGAATGCGCACCAGGTTCTAGGATAAAAAAGCAACTGCTTGGCGATAGGGTATTGTTCCTAGGGCACCTGCCCGCATATCCTCCGTCCGAGTCTGCGATCATGACTGACAAGGAAGCCGCATCACGAGAACCGATGAACAGCTCCTCGCCGAGCTTGGATATAAACAGGTGTTCAAAAGGGCGTTCACACCAGTGGAGGTGATTGGTCCATGCTTTCCAACTGCCAGTAGCCACTAACTGGGTCGTATATGTAGGTCTTTGGGATCGCGTTCGGCATCATTGGCTTGCCTCCGTCCATTGCGTGGGTATTTTGAGTGTCCAATGTCCATCCACATGCCAAGGCTGAACGTTCAACGACGACATGCAGCTCCGTCCTCACTTACTCGCTTCCAAATGGCGGTCCTTCCGCAATGGTCTGGGGTGTACGTACGACCTTTGGTTACATTTTCAACAGCCCATTCTCTAGCTTTGGGAACACCCCCACAAGCGCGTTCATCATGATTAAAACTGTCATCTTCCATTTGCGCCATGTACTGACTGTACTTTCCTGCAGTGGGCAGTCGCAAGCCTATTTATCCCCTGTGTCAGAATGTCTATGGCCGAGCTAGGTTCCGCAGCACCCACTTCGGGCGGTGTGAGTCGCACTAGCTGTTATCGCACAGCCACGGAAAATAACCAACATTTGACATTGCTCTACTTTTGGACTCATTCTTTGTCATCTCCCGCTGGTTCTCTCTTGGATCGTCGGTTGTAGGTGCAAATACTCATCACAGCCGGTTGACCATGTTGTCAGATGCCAATACGATAGGGCCCATTTCCTCAGTCGGTAAGACATCCACTTCATTCTGGCAGCTCTCCATTGTTTATACGACACTATGTCTCGTCGTGTTTCACGCTACTTTCAGCCTCGATCGACCGGGCTTGTGCCGTCCAGGTTGCCGCAGGGATGAATCATCGGTAATCAGGCCTTTGTTGCCACACAAGCGCAGACCTTGTACGTTCTTCACGTTGCTGTGAGTTTGGTTTCCCGCTTTGCTGATATATATGTAGCGGGATCTATGAAGCGATACTGTTCTCCCATGCCATCATTTGCTCTCTTGGGACTAATGTTCTCGCAAGGCTACAGAATCTATACACCGTCCTCAATTCAAGGTGAGTCTCCTGGTTCACCCCTGAGTTTCGATAAGGCGGAATTCCGACCCTCCTTAGCCTCTGCATCGCAGTCATTATCGGTCTTCGTAATTGCTACCCCCAAAGAGCACATAATTAGCGCAAGCTTTGCCCTGGGAAACTTCTCCAATGGTTATCATTTTTATCAGTTCTTGCAACCGACTTTAGTAACAGTCGTTTAGCCAGTGGTTGGCCAAATGGTTATGCGACTGACAGTTCGACACAAGATCAAGTACTACGACTGCAGGCAAAGTTATATAGCGTATGTACGTGTCATGCGGTAGCCTCGGCTTGAACGTGAATGAGAATGAGTAGGGGGCGGTGAGGACGCTTGCTCGGGGCGCACAGTTTCGGGCCCATCGGCGGGGTTTCGGACGGCAAGAATGATGACAAACTCGAGATAGCCTGAGGGAGTACTAATGAGTCCGATACCGAGAGTAGTGCCCCGGACGTCAAGGCAAAGTCCTCGGCCGTCGATCCGCTTCTGTCGCGACTCGCAAGGCCAGAACACAGCACGACCATAACCACAGTAGAACGTCTTTGCGTGAGAGTAACTGTAGTACTAATACTGTTGAGCCTGGGAGAATGAGGATGGCAAGAGCGTGCTTTATGTAAGCCTTCCAGCTTTTCGCCTGGACTATTCAGTGGCGTTCAAGAAAGCGCCTCGTACTGGCCACGGTTACACTGGCAGAGTCACACTGCAACGCAACCATTTTGCGCCTGCCAGGACATGGACCACGCGCTCCACGTGCCCGAGATTCTTGCCAGCATCTTTTCCAATCTTTCTCAGACGGGACAGTGCGTTGAACCGTGCGCTGCGATCGAGATCTAACCAGTCAGACTGGCCAGAACATGTCCGAGTCACTCAGTTCTTTGGATGTGATTTGGCGAGCCTTACCGAACTCTTCACCACTTGCCAGGTGTCTGCCAAACACAAGCTAGACAGGCGGTGAGATCACTTCAATGCTCAGCTTAGTGGCCGTTCTCCAATCGCCCCTTCTACGGAGTAGTATTCATTTCACAGATCGCTGACCCAGATGGGGTGGAATACCCTTCAAAGCCACGCACGTCGAATCTGGCGACGCGAAACTTCAATGCCCGACTCGACTGAGTATCTGTCAAGACTCTTTCCAAACCTCCTCCGTGAGTTGCATTGTATATATACAAAAAACACCACAGTGCTGTTGCTCAGTCATGGTGTCATCCCAGATCTAGCCTCCGTCCTCTCCCCCACTCCTCAAAGCGATGCAGGAAACCAGGGAGAAGACGGTGCACACGGTGCACAAACTCCAGCTCGGCTGCTTGCGTCCTGTGTCAAATGACGTTTTCAAGCCCGACGGACTTGGAGAACGATGTGCCGCCGCCTTCGCTGGGGTACTGTATAGCGCGCTCTCCAGCCGTAAAAGAATTCCGGGTCACATCAAGATGGCACGATGTGTCGTTGCCCCTCGTCTCTTTATGGGTGCCATTGCAACGTGGGCGGATGATTTGTTTGATGTCAAAATTGCCGACAGTGGGCCAGAGCTGCTCAAGCTATCGCCGTCCCCGCATACACAGCCACCCCGACCGCCTCTTGTCAGATCCATATTTCCTGGTTATCTTCCCACTTCTCGTCCGTCTGTCACTTGCCATTGTCGAAGCCCAACATCCGTTCCATCGAAGAAATGCTTTCCGTCAGGTGGAAGGCTACCGCGCATACGGTTCCAGAGCTGCTCTCAACAATTACTTTCGCATTATACTCTAACTGAACCGCGAGTATCGTAGGTCGCTTTCGAGGACTACCACACAGTTCCGTCGTCGGCATATTCGATGGTCCATGGGCGTTGCGTTCGGCTTGGAGGTGTCAAGGGATCGGAAGGGAGTCACTCGCGGGATCCAGCAGGCTGCCTCATGAACGTGAGTCTTTTTATTCTTTACGAGCACCTCATGTCCGGGGCGCTCACAGCTTACTCGGATTCCGGTTTGGTCGTCGTTTGGGCCCGTCATCTGACCGGACAGTTCAGATCAAACAAGAAACCTACCTTCTTTCGGCAAATTAGAAACAGCTGCGTTAGACGAGGGACATAGGAGGATGATGAGTTCTCTACGTCCTCTTCTACAAGATTCTGTGCAAACCTTGACCGCCAATGTCACTAAGAGTGCCATCTCCCCTCGTCTTGGAGCAGTTAAGAACGTCGATACAATGAGCAAGCGAACCCCCGACGTCGATTGCAACGCCAATGTCAGCAGCAGCAAGCATTCTTTAAGCGTTCATACGGGCGTAGAACGGAGAAGCCCGTAGAAATCACGAGCCCACGACATTCTACCAGGTCAACGTACGTCTTCACCAGACCCCAAGCACGAACCAGCGGATTGCAATTTCCACGGCGCTATCAAAGGAATCCCATTAGATGTCCACCATCGTGTTCAGGTAGACTAACAAATCCCTCTTCGCTCACGACGATGCCGATGTTTACTGGTCAGAGATCCAAATCTTGGTCGCGAACACGTAGTCAGGCGGAGTAGCGGCTGCAAAACGGGATTGGTAATGTCCCTTCCAAGACAAGACGGAGACCGGCTTGTCGCGCCGGGTGCGTGGTTATTTCTCAAGTCAATCGTCCGATTCGTCTCGGTGGATGTGTAAGCGCATACATAGCTTGATGAGTATCGTGTTCATACTCTATCTCACCGGAAACCAGGTTCCAGACAAGCCGTACAACTTGTGGATCTTTGAACAAGGTTTGTGGTTGCCTTGTTTTGTCACGGTGATGACAGCTACTTCGCTCGCAGGAATCCCGCGTTGCATTGGGGGTGAGACTTGGAACGGGTGAATAGATACATGGATCATTGGATGGAAGACACAGCCATCGACTTTACCATGTAGCGGAAATGTCGTTATTCTTCAAGATGTTATCGAGACTGAAACCTTACAATGTCACTGGCAAGCTGCAAGTAGTCACCGGCGTTGAAGGACAAATGTTTTTCACAAATCATGGAGCACCCTTTCCCTTGGTAGTAATTTCTTACTGTAACCCCCAGTCGCCGCGGCCGTGTGGTCACATCGAACGTCTGACATAGTCCGAGTCCGGGTAGTCCTGCCCTAATTGATTATTGAAGGATAGAAGTTTCACCGTGACACATCCCTTCCAAACCCCTGCAAGTAAGGAACCGCAATACGTGGATACCCGACCATCTCCACCACGGTATTTCTTCCAGGCCATCAGCACGTCAATGGGTGAAATTCGGTGCAATGCGAGTCAATGTGCTCACTGAGACTCCCGTGAGGCAACGCATGCGATGTCCGACTCGCCGAGGGTTCTGTCGTTTAATGAAGGCTATAACGTGTTTGACAACGTTAGTCCATTGCCAGCGCGTTGGCTTTCAAGTTGTATCCGTGCAGACGCTGACGACATGGCATTAGCCTGGTTCCGCTGCTCAAGGAACTACCGTCGCATCCATACCTGCTGGCTCCTTGTTCGGCGCGCTTGTAGTCACTCTTGCAGATCGAATTGGTCGCAAATATACCGTTGTCCTCCGAGTCGCTAGGGTCATTGGTGGTGCATTGCAATGTGCCGCTATCGTGCGTCCTCCACTTTCTCCGCATCTTCACCTATTGACCTCGTTAGGACCGTGGTATGCTCGTAGTCGGTCTCGTCAAGCATTGTGCCCAATCCGAGAATACTGCGCCATCGATCCGTGGTCGGCTTGTGTTGATGCAGCGATGGTGGCATCTCACAGCGACTCGGCTAGCAGTCGCGGGGCGCAGTCACCACCGTCGACCACTGGTTTCGAACTAAGAGGTCAAGACCCCATCAGCACACCACCGCAGGACGACGAGAGTTCAGACTGGTGGAACTACACAGTACCTGAGGACACGTCGAGCTATCCCACAGACGCATGGGTCCCTCTTTGGCTGCATGACACTGGACGTGCGATCGACGAGGTGCCAAACGTAAGTAACCATTAATCAGATGCTCGAATGGCCGTTCATGTGTCTTAATAGCCATTCCGCGGGCACCCCCACTTCATTTCTCAAGAGACGGTCGGTTCAGGGTTCTCCAGGTTGCTGACCTACACTTTTCGGTGTCCAGTAGTGTTTGCCGTGATACAGTGATCAATCCATGCTCTACTTCGGACAACCTCACCGATTCCTTGTTGAGACATGTCCTCGACGCAGAGAAACACGATTTGGTCGTCTTTACTGGCGATCAGCCCAGTGGTCAAGGTACGCCCTGAGATCCCAAATCGGTACTCGCCAAGTTTGTGGCAGAAGTGACGGACAGGAAGATCCCGTGGGTGGCCGTGTTTGGGAAGTATGACGAAGAGAACGAGGATGTCAAAGCCGAACAAATGAGAATGATCCAGCCTTCCCTTATTCACTTGTCGAGCGGGGTCCCAAGGGTATTCACGGCGTGGGCAATATGTCCTCAAGGCCGAGAGTGCCGATAGGTGTGTCTTATCCAGAGGGGTGGACGTATACGCTCACAATAGCTTGTAGTTCGATAGCACATTTACATCCCTCCTCTGAGTCATGGCGATCCAGGTTTCCAACGGACACGCAGAGACACCCTCTACCATCCTGCGCATGGACTCACCTGGATGTACGTGCACGGATCGATCAGGTCCAGCGTTAGTACTGACGGATTTCACGTCCTGTTAGATCTTCAAACTAATTACGCTGAGCGATGCGCCCCAAACCCCTCCCCGACCTCGAGACGCTCATGTTTTGCACAGTGAGTGCATCCCTTGTGGTGGCATCCTACAGGGATCCGAGGCCATGACTCATTCTGACTCGATTCAAAATACCAGCATGTCTGGATGCTATTACGTACGCGTTCAACTTTTGTCCCCCTCCATAACCGCTATTCAAGCTCGAGACCACTTCCAAGCTCTCGCGATGGAGGCCAGTGGAACATCAAGTTACGTGACTGTCGAAAATTGCAAGAGGCCTGCCAGACAAACCAGGACCTTTCGGATGTGCATCCAAGAAACGATAGTGGGTGCCAATGTCATTTTTATTTCCTGTTTACAAGGACCCTGCGGCCGGAGATCCTGCAAAAATGGCCAAGGCCGCATCTACGCGTCGGTTAAAAGTGATGATATACCACTACGCCTTCCGCTGGGACTGGACGCGTTGGAGGCAGCGCAGAGACAGGTTGAAACGCTGAAAGGGGATTTCTGAAGGCATGAGTAGATATTTCGTACAGTACACTGTACGGCATCGGTTTCCAAGTTACCATTTCTCTCGAACCACACCGCTGCCAACTCGGCACCCATCGCCAGAGGCTTTGCGTCCGACGACGAACACCGTGACACTTCTGTGCTATTTCCAGCACCTGACTTTACTTTATGTCAGATTACCACCACCTCGTCCGTGCGCACTGCGCAATGCACATTCGCACTTCCATACAACTTTGGCCTCTCGAATAGTCTACGTCGCCCGTAGCAACACCAACTCATCGCCCTTCGTTTTTCACCGAGCGCATCGGCGCTATACTACCTCAGGGCCCCATTAAGCCCGCGTGCCCACCATCGATGACACCCAGGGCGATGGTGTCTCTGCCAACGTAACAAGTAGACCCACCCAAGTGCCCAGAAACGATGGGAGCATACGAGACTCGAGCAGTTCACGCTCGACGACACTCCAAATTTAGAGTCTCAGACTTCGATTGTGGGTATGTCATTTGTAAAACCGTCTCTCTTGGTCCGACGACTTCTTCCAGATTCTACAACAAGACCGTTTACAGCGGGCTCAAAACCCCTCCGATCTTGCAAGTAATGCACTGCACACTTCCTATACGAAGTCTTGTCAAATCGCGGCAACCCAGATCCACTTCATCGCCTATTCTCCCTGAAGCCATCGGACGCAAATCGCTTGATCAAGTTCACAAGGACCTTGCAGTTGAGTCGTCAAGGTTTGCGAGGGTGAACTCAAGCAGGCCAACCACCACCGTACTTTGATGAGCTTTCTGACCAAAGGTGAATTCCATCTCATCTTCCATCTGGATCCAACTTAGATGATCTAGGTGCCATCCCACTCTGGAGGCGATGCGAGGTTCCTAAAGCCATGTCGGTGTTGGAGCGGATTCTGGATCTCGCTCGACGTCGTCACGGCGATCCAGCAGTCCCTCTCAAAACGTGGAAGTTTAGCTTGGAGGACTGTTCTTCCCAGAGGCCTACATTACCGTTACTCGCCAGGCAGTGGCCCACCTCAAGCACTGGAGTCTGAAAACACTGGCCTGCGAGTACAGATTGGTTGAATGAGCAACCCGGGATGGTACGTCCTGGGATGCGTCTTCACGGCAGTCTGATGCTCATAATAATATTTTAAGTTTGATGCTGGCCGTCTTGCAACAGGCGCGAACCGTCTAGCCTCTCTCGCCAACCGAAATCGAGCTCGTTGGGAAGAATTCGAAAACCAACAAGAACATTAGTATGTCCATGCCCGCTGCTGTTCTTAACTCCATCTAAACACGGAGACTAAGCATCTTCATTGCTACTCACCCCAACTACGCTGGACGATCGACTTTCCCACCCGAACCCGACAAAGCTTTTCCGACCGTGGGTTCATCTTTGCGTTATGCAAAATTACTATCCAACCAACCTCACCGAACGACGATGTCCTGGGAACTCATCGTTCGAGTCATGCTCTTTCTCTTGCCTAGCTGCCGAACAACCGAATTCCCCGCATCCAACATCGTACCGCTTCTTCAGCCTCTGCGACGAGCGACTTTCGCGATGACCTCATTATGGCAAGTTGGAGGATAATACTGTCAATGAGCTCTCGGATAAAACTCAAGATGGCGTATGGGACCCACACCGTATGTTCTTTTTACAGTTTGGATCCAGGTTTTGCATTTACATTCGAATAGACTGCTTCTGCATCTCCTGAATCAGGACATTAATTTGCGAACGTATGCCTCCCCCACCTGTTATACCTCCGCCTAGGACTCCTGCCCCCAAGAGATAACGTTCACGCCATCAACGACGCAGCAACGGCTCTGTACAGAACCCACTAGAGCACAGATACTCACATCTCAAGGACGGTAAAAGTCCTCCGTCAAGATATTCTTTCCATGCGAGGATGAAGGTTTTCCGATCAACTATCACGGTCAGGGTTGCATCGCTCAGAGCTGGGTCGGCATCTATTGGCTCGCTCCCACTCTCCTCTACGCGACCACCCTCGCTGTGAGGCACTCCATCAGGACCCTCTCGAAGCAAAAAAACTTGCCCTCTCTCTATCCTGCGACGACGCGCAACCGCCCTCTCCCTGTCCCTGTCCCTCATCATCGTCCCCAACCACCTTACGACGCAACGACGACCACTCACGCTCGCCCTGTCCCCGTATCTTACCCACCCCGCGATGCAGCGACGATGACGACGCGCCATCGCCCTCACCTTGCCCTCTCCCTCTCCCTCTCCCTCGTCCCCACCTCGCGACGTAGTCTCATGCTCCGCGATAACCTCAACCTCTACTGCGCTATCCTCCTCGCCAACCCCGTCAACGCTCTCTTCATCATGGCCCCCATCGACCCCACTGGCACCGACTATCAAAACCATCGTCACCAGCATAATTGGCGTCCGGATTCCGGCTAAACGAAGACGTTGGGACTGATCACCCCCCTCCTCGATCGTTCAAGATATCTCGAAAGTGCCACCGTCTCCGAAAACCCACGGTGGCCTTGCGCAATCACCCGGTCCATCCGAACCGGAAGCTACGTAACACGACTGTCGTCCCCGAGTATCACTTCTTGGAAGGAATTGTATGTGATCACCAAGTCGGCGAGGGAACGTTTAGGAAGTCTACAAAGCATGAAACAGGATCAACGGTGTCCACGTTGCGCTGCAGAGGAAACGAATAGGAGCAGAGAGCGACAGCCTCCTTGCCATTGCCATACGGGGTAAATCAACTAATGTCGAGTTCATCCTGTCTCCGCCCTTTGCTCTGCCATGTCCTTAATCGTTGACATTTTCCCCCTCGTCATCACACATCTCCTCCCAACCGGCAAATATACCGTCTCTCCTTCCCTACTCAGCCTCGCCAGCACTTCTCGCCACGTTCGCCTCGCGTGTCTCCCTTTTCTCTTCGCAGAGGTCCGATAGCCTCAGAAATCTATGGCCAACAGAGAGCATGGCCTCTCTTTCTATCCCGAATCCCTCTAGCAGTACATCAGGTCCGTCCTCGTCCTCGTCTCTCGCTTTCGTCTGTCTCACCGACCCCTCCCAAAGACACTTTCGCCCCGACTGGCACGACGAGTGGACTGAACCGGGTCGTATTCACTACGGTCTACTTGTTGTGCCTCGCTCACTGATTACCCTCACGCATGCACAGTGCATCTCTTTCCGATGCATACCGCGCTCAGTTCCTTGAACATTCACGTACTCTCCGTGCTGATGTTCTTCGTGGGCGAATCTCCGTTGGCCACTCACAGAGTGTCTCAGCCTCGAACAATATCCACTCCCAATCCCATCGTTGTTCTACTTAATTCCACAATATCCATGGCGCATCTGCATTCGCTGACGATCTGCACTTCCTCCTTGATAACAATATTGGTCAATGCGAAGGTATCCTACCACCATCTCCGCTCATGTCGTTGCAGCGCTCCAACTCGGTATCAGAGGCCACCGCGCAGAGGCACAGGGATCTCGCACGCATGCGCATGCGTCGTCGAGGCAAGATCAAGAGTCTCGTTGAGACCTGGGAGTGCGCAAGCACAAGCGGGAGCGAGGCTGAGGATGAAAGCGAAATCGATAGGGAGTTCGAATCAGTTGAGGATTCCTAGCTGTCACCAGAGTCGCCGTCCAACTTACCGTCGGTCCTACACGAAGAGCCTCCGCACTTTCATTCGGCGGCGACGAATCTAGCACTTGCTCCTCAGGAGCCGTCTTTGTCGACTCCCCCGTACACCCATACTGTAAATCAAGAAGAGGACCCTAGCATCGAGAAGCTACTGGCGTCATCTTCGAGCATTGCGCTGAGAGGTGCGCGCGCATGGGAAGCTGACTTCGGCTTGGGGAAGACGGTGAAACGTATTCCCGTTCCTCTCAGTGCGGGTCCAGATAATGCTTCCGAGCTGGCTACAGAACAAAAACTAGACGTATATTGCCGTTCACGAGAGGACGGCCGACGAGCCAAGGGTGATTCTGTTCAATCGTCATGGGAAGCAGGAAAAGGTGTGCGAATACTCGAAAGTGAGTCGTCACCGCCATTTTCACCGATTGTCTCCCGGATGACGCATTGGAGGGCGCAGGGGGTGGCATCCAGCATTGTCGCGAAAGTGCGGTGGATGGTGTCATTCATGGTGGTGCCTCAGCAAGCTCGGATCCCCAGAATGATCCGGACGGCGCTCTACGAGTACTTGGAGAGTCGATCGCCCGTAACGCGAGCCCAGCTGGAAGCGTTCAGGCTGCAACTGGAAGAGATCGAAGCTGGTATCACAAGACAGGAGGAGGTACTTAGATCACGAAGCAATTTATTGTCCGTGCCACATGGACTTCGCCATCCACGCCATCACACGCATGCCCAAACTCACCCCCATGACACCCCCACCGATCAGAGCCTCGTGCAGTCTCTTCGACGTGTTACACAGGGTGCCCGTGCTGCGCGACTTTCGACTTCTTTTCCCTCAAACGAAATCGTAAGAGCATCGCTTTCTCGAGCCATGGATCCTGGCCAATCCCGATAATCTGGCCAAGCTTGCTTCCTTGCACAGTTTTGCCGTTTCGAACACCTGCGTTCTTCACGGCGTCTTCAACTACATGACAAGCCATCTCCGTATCATCATCGAAGACAAACTGACGCCATTCATATGTCGTTTAATTGCTACTCGTTTCCCCCAACTCGAAATCCTTGAGATTGAACGGTGCGGTTACCACAATGGCAAGTTCGTGACTTCCTGTGTAACCGAGCTTCGCCAGTCCCTGAAGTATCAGAACGTAGCGTGCCTTTACGAAATGATGGTGTCCAACGGTAAGGTCCAATCATCGACGATCCTTCCTTGCTCACGTGTATGCATATGGACCATGATCTCATGGGTGCACTCCCCCAAATGTAATTCCATCTCAAGGCTAACCTCAAGTCGCTCCGCAACCAGATGCTTGTCGACGACGCATATCTGCACCCCCGGTCCTGCCAGAAGCGAAGTATAGACAATACCAACCGGGTGATCATCCTTTGGTACAATGCCCCCGAGCTTCAGTTTGGCGCGACGGTATACGGGCCAGAAGTGCTGGGTAAGCTCGATTGGTTTTGCACACGTCTGGATTCTTACGT
Source organism: Tylopilus rubrobrunneus (assembly GCA_038091235.1). NCBI lineage: Eukaryota > Fungi > Basidiomycota > Agaricomycetes > Boletales > Boletaceae > Tylopilus > Tylopilus rubrobrunneus. The sequence continues at coordinate 22,710 of JBBPOC010000030.1, read as the reverse complement.
TCTGCACAGATCCGTTATGTTTGGGCCGTTTACCAAGAAGCGTTACGAGGCGGTCGTCACGACACACAAGTTGGTCGCGGATGCATGTACAAGTTGCTTCGTGTGCTAATTTTTCCACTTTGCTTGCAGACGCTTTCCCTGCCAGAGACTGTTCCTGTCGCCCGGAGGCCCTTCACAAGCAATCTTGAAAGTTTGGGCTGAATGTCGGCTGGTGGATGGCGAACGGTGGATCTTCAAGATTCTTCAACTGTACCAAATCCAGAAGATTCAGCACGGTCTCATGGTGGTCGGTCCCTTCAGACGAAGATGTCATTATCTTGCAAGAAATGGTCGCGGGTTTCAAGGTTAGTTGAGGCGTCTTCACTGGTCCACTACCGGTATGACACAATATTCCGATTGTAGATGAAGAGTTCCGTATGCCGTGGTCTGTTCCATCCAGACGATACCAAAACTCTCGGTATTGCAATACCTACCTCCCCCAGTCCAATATCAGCACCACTTCTCGGCCTTTCACGCAAGCCGTCTCGTCCCTCAGTCTGCAAGTTCGAATGGTCCGCCATTAGGTTCTCGTTCACATTTTCGATTGTCATCTCCCGTCGGTTCTAGTTCGAGCAGCTCTGGATCCTTTGGGGAAGCCAGGCGAGTTGCGAGCACACATAGATTTGAGAAGTATGCAGGAGAGGACGATGGGGATTATGACGACGTGTTCGGCAAAGTCAAAGGCACCAGTAAGCTTCTTTTCGTCGCCGTCATCGTCATCCCCTGGCTAATTCATGTTCAGCAAGCTGACTAATTGAACAAGGGTGTGCTGAACGTACCCAATACTCATTGGAGTGTCGAGTATTCAGCTGCATAGGCTGTTCAAGGACTAACTCGACTGTCAGCCCAATCAGTCGGGTACTGGCGACGACGCGTACGCTGGCCGGTCTCGAAACGGTGCGCCATCCAATGCCGCCGATCCCGCTGACCTGACTCGTTGATTCGTAGAGCTCCTTGACCCTCCGTACGTTCATTCTCGCGAGGCTCCTGTACCCCGAGGCGCAGGTGAAAGCCCAGGCACAGATTGACGCTGTCATCGGCAGGGCGAGACTGCCCCACTTTGACGACCGAGCCTCGCTCCCGTACATAGACGCCATCCTGTGCGAGCTCGTCCGATGGTATTCGGTGATCCCGCTTGGCACGTCCCGTCTCGCCCCTCATGTTGCGGTTCTTTCTTCTCCCCTTTTGGTCTCCGTGTTTCAGCCCGAAAAATATCTCAACGGCACCCGATTCAATCTGGACGATCCTTTTCCCGAGGTATGGTACATCACTGCACTGTGGCTTTTCCCGTCTCACCATTCGATCTAGATCGACGAAATCTAATGAGCTCACACCATCTGATCAAAAGGTGGTTATCGCTCTGCGAAACCGCGCGTGGAGACGCATGTAAAACCGTGTGGTGGAAGTCTGGGCACGAGTTGGCGCTCGACTCCCGGCTTCGAGACACTTGTGATCAACTGGTGTGCCCCAAATAAATGCCAATATATGCGTTTCAGTTGATAGACTAAATACGCAGATTGCCATCATAACGGAGAACCCAACCGACTTCCAAGTGTTTGGGCGACGTCATTCGCACCCGAGACTCTGCCGAGGCTTGCCTGGTCGAGGCGGCTCTTCCCAGACCCGTAGGTATTCCTGCCGTGTTTCATAGATTATAATATAGGGTACTCATTGTTCACATGTATTGCTAAACTTAGGTAAATCGACGTTATCGTACGTACAATGTTTTGTATGTGGCGACAAAGTTATTTGTTTGTAAGCCTTTTTCTTCTCTCACCTCTCACTGGCATGATCAAAGGTACCCATAAACGGCAGCCGTCTGAGGCCGTTGATCCCGCGCCTTCCAAGAAGCTGAAGGCCTCCAGCAGCCCGACGCGTCGCAGTCGGCGTACTGGCAAGGGCAAGGGGGGTGCAATGGAGCAACTCAAGAAGTTTGGTGATGCCGTCTCCGCTCCCCTGAAGAAGAAACCGGATCCATTCGCAGTCGCCGGCGAGGGTCGCAATCCGATGGCACCCGATACCTCAAACCATAGGACAAGAAAGGTAAGCCTGTTTTTAATCTCGAGTCGACGGTACCTGACTACAATGACGACAAGCCGGAGGACCAGAATCTAGCATCACAGCCCAGGGTTCGTGAGACGTTTCAGTCAGGTAATGGGTTCAGATTGCAACTTGTAACTCGGTTAATTTTGGTTTCTCGCAGTCGCTGGTGGGGTACCCGATACCTCAAACGATAGGATAAATAAGGTAAGCCTTTTTCAAATCGAGTTGACGGTACCAATTTAATGACGGCAAACTGGGTCAGATTTCGGCATCACAGTCCCAAGTCCGTAAGACGTCAGGTAAAAGGTTCGGACTCCAACTGGTAACTTGGTTAATTTTGTTGTCCCGATGCGGTGCACTGAGGCACTCACAGCCATCACCCGACGAGTCGGTTCCTGGGCTGAGAATGCCCAGCCTCGCAACAGGCAAGAAGATCATTGCCGAGGCACGGAAAAAATACCACCTTTCGCAGCGCGTGGAGTTGGGTGTGCGCCACAAAGCCAAAGAAGATGGTCTCAAGGATGACGAAAGTTTAGTCGACGACCAAGAGTGCTTACCTGGCGACGGCGACGATGACGACGAAGATGGAGAAGAATCCCTACCTGGTTCTGATGGTTCCGATAGCGAGAGTGAGCGCGAATCGAGGATCGATGGCGAGGACGAATGTGAGGACGAAAACGGGCACGGGGAGATGGAAGATGTTGGTCCTCTCGAGGTGAATTTGGTGAGACTGGCGATGTCAGATTCTGATTGGAAAATTAGGCACCCTCGGATCAAGACACTGATGGTGAAACTCAGATCGGCGATCGTCGTGAGCAACCGCTGAACGACAGCGCCGACGGTGTAAGTCGCGCTTTCCCGTTTGTTGATATCACTGAGTTCTTTGCAGGATACTAATGTACTCGAGGACCACTACGCCAGGAACCGCCGTCCCCGGCCTCCGTCGCCCGCGAGACTACGTGGTTTACAGCACCCCGCTCCCACTAATACCAGTGCCGACGAAAGTGGCGATGCCCCCCAGCGCTGCCGACAGAAACGTTATTCACAAAACCCGAGGGAAGAAAAATGCACCGATCCTACTCAGCTCGGATTTTATCCGCCGAAGTGGACGGAGTTCATCGAAGACTGCAAGGTCGAGACTCGTATCTATGCAGCAGTCCGTGAGCCTTGGCCGAATAGCAAACAGGCTACTACGGGGTTCATTTCAGCAACGATCGACATGGTTATCGCGAAGTGGAGGTTGGATCATCGGACGGTTGAGAGGGGAATTTACCCGAAGTACAAGAAGTCTATGTGCAAACTGGTGCGTCTCCCGATGCTGATCCCATCCGTAAGACTGAGCATTCAGTTATTCGAGGACCTCGCATCTTGGCGCGGCGAGATCAAGAAGGCCGCAGCCGGTATCGTGCGCACACATTACGACCTTTTTCCCCCGAAGGACAACCACCTCTCGAAGGCGCAAGTTCGCCGACACATGAAGGACGCTGCTGACAAACTGATCAAGGGGTGTGCGTTTGCACACGGTGAACAAGATGCCGACGTACGTAAAATAACATGACGAGCCTTTGTTACTAAAAGCTCACAGGGCCGCACTGATAATTTTGGCCACCCCGCGATACGTGAACTACTACACGTTTTTCTCTTTGGTCGCGAAAACCGGATTGGCAACCTCTGTCCTGACGAGTTTGGAGCACGCATTCCCAACAACACTCTTTCACTCGCCGTAACTGCAGTGAGTATCATGGTACTACCATAACCAAACTAATACATTCTAAAGATCCGGTGTATCCTCGATGGGTACCGTATGAATGGCAAGGCGGACTTTCCTTATTTCAGCAGGGACAATTACTTGTCGAAGTGGCGGAAATTCAATCAGCTTATTGTGCGGCTCGAGCAAGACGACGCACACAAACACAAGTTTGACAAGATGTGCTGCGAGATTGCTCGTACTGGGATGTGAGTTTATTATTGTCTCTGACCTTTCCAAGCTGATGAATGATGGTATCAGTGCTTCTGGAGGAGTTGGTGTCGAGTCAGATGGTGATACCACCAATGATGAGGATTATGCCATTAATCTCGACTAGGATATTTGTGAAGTAGTAGTCCCATGATCTTAACAATTGCCAGTGAGTCAGCAGCGACGATGTAGCGACGACGACGTGCAAGGAACTTCGTCCCTTTGATCCGCGAACTGGGCACTTCTCTCCTTTGGAAAGTCACCGGCACACCGACAGTCTGTTTGATCATCGGACTTCCGACGCTTGGGAACCTCAGGCCCTGGAGCCCGTCGCAAGAGTGGACATGAGTCCTAAGAAGGTCGCACAGGTTCTTTGGCATCCAACTGCCGCCAACGTTCTCACAACTGCATCTGGCGAACATCTCGTAAAACTCTGGGACCTTGCTGGTTCGTCGCGTCTCCGCTCCACCTTAAATGGCCATAGTAACACCATACAGTCCCTTGCATTCAACACGACCGGCACCGTTCTTGCCACCACATGCCGGACAAGAAACCTCTTTGATCCGCGAACCGGTGCAGACCTTGTCCGTGTCACAGATGGCCACAGTAGTATCAAAGGGACGAGGGTGGTATGGGAGAGCATGATCGCATTGCGACCACTGGGTTCAGCAAGATGGGCGACCGACCCGGAGGACTCGTGAGCGTCAAAAACCCTCACAATCGATCAGAGCGCCGGAGTTATCATGCCATTCTGGAGCGACAATGGCATTCTTTTCCTTGGTACGTTTGTTTGACTCCCCTCACTGCATTGTATTCATTTGCCGTTTCCACAACAGCTGGAAAGGGGTCAGCTTTTTTCCTCGTTGTGCCGAATTCGATGTTGATTGCAAGGCTCAAGAGATGGAAACATTCGGTATTATGAGTATGAGTCCAACTCCATGTACTCTCTTGCAGAGTATTTTACCTCGAACCCCCAGCGTGGCATGTACTTCCTTCCCAGACGCGCGCTAGAAGCCTCCGAGTGCGAAATTGTCCGAGCACTCAAGGTTACCAGTGGAGCAGTCGATCCCATAGCATTCATTGTGCCTCGTCGGGTGAGTACCTCGACCCGATATACACGCGACAAGCTGACTTTTTTTACCCGTTGCAGGCTGATTCCTTCCAGTCCATCTACCCACACGCGCCATCCTCGGAGCCATCTCTGACTGCTGCCGAGTTCTTTGCAGGAAAGACGGCGCCATTAAACCTTGTCGGCCTAGAGAATGGTGCAGGTTTTGCTGGGAATGACGCACCAGCCCCGTCAGCTGCCGTTTCCCTCCCACCCCTGCCACCAGCATCGGCTCCGGCTCCGGCACCGGCACCGGCACCGGCACCTGCACCCAAGGCGACACTCGCGTCTGACGTTGCGAAATCGGCAGCAGCTCCTCTCCGGGCTCATTCCCTGCCTGCGAATACATCAAATGTCGACCCTCCTTGTTTGAAATTTGATGGCATGCAGGACACTCAATCTGTTCAGCGAAATGTCGAGCTGGATGAGGAAGTTGATCGGCTAAACCAGGAGCTGCGCCAAGCCAGGCAAAAAATCCGCAACCTTGAGCTTCAAGTGGAAGGTTTGAAGGCGAACGCGAGGAAAGCCTAACCGTATCATCACTGCTGCCCTTCACTCTAAGCTTCAATTTCGTTCTACGCTCAACCCTAGCCAAGCCGGTGTTTTATCGCCACCGACTCGTTCACAGTTGGACACACGTGGTCCGCGAGGACTCAGAGCCTTTGAAGACTCTTTTCATCCTTCACCGTATCGTGAATTCTCGGTCATTATCAACGTTGGAGAGTAAGTTCCGAAACAAATAAAGATGCCTCTCATTGACATGGGTACACAAGAATGGCATACGCGCGACGACTTGGAACAGTGATGGTATTCGCGTCCGAAGCTCGCCGTCGTAACGTGGAGAGATTCATTTGGTTGTGATGTCCATCCATATTTCCCAAGCCTTTTCTTGAACTTACTTTCCACTTTTCAATCAAGCAACCCCGTGATCAGCGGGAGACGGTGGTCCGGACCACAAGTCGTGATCTGGCTCCTGGAGCAACTCGACCGCCCTCATAATTTCCCTGCACCCCAGCGTCTTTATGAATAGCGTTTCATCCACGTGAACCTACTGTCACAACTCGTTCCATCGAACTTCAAGATCGTGCATGGGAACCAGGATTCTCTCATAGTCAACCCTCTCCGCTAAACTCGCAAACGATGTCAAATACTAGAGGTGACGTCGATATCCTGGTATGAATTCCGCAGGTGCACCATGTGTATGTTCTCCATTCCTCTCCGTGTACCACCGTCTCAGTCTCTCCAATTTCTTAGTGGTGCTCTATGACTCGTTCACTTCCTCGTAACGATGACGCGAGAACTTGAAATGGTATTATGGCATGTACGCCAGATTGCTACTATACTCTATTCGCCGCACTCAACAAACACCCTGGCACTGTCAACTTCACGCGTCGCGAAAGTGGGGAGGTGACATGGATGTTGCCAGAGTCGGCGCGGAACTTAGCGAGACTGTAATCTGTTCGGTAATTGTGCACACCTCCGCTGCTTGCCACGTAGGGAACTTGCAACAACGAAGGCGATGTCGCACGACGCGATCTCACTTACGCTGCTTTGCAGTAAAGTGCCTCGGAAATAGCCGTCATGATATGCATTGCACGAGCGCGGCCAAATGCCCTGCTGGACACAATAACAGTATCTTTTTGCACGGAGAGCAAATCGCATATTAGTTGCAGAAATCGCGGCGACGTTTATTTGGCCGTGTCGATGATGGACAACGACGCGACCAAATTTTAGGCCGTTGCACCGCCTTGTCCTTGCTTTGAAACTTTCCCAGGGTACACGGTTTAGGTAAAGCGACCACTACGTTCATGTGGTGACCCATAATATGGATCATTAATATTATTGAACAGATTTTACTCGCCACTTGTTTATGACCCCGAATACGTCGTTGGCTGTCAAGTGCTCGACTTAGAGCGTTCAGTCCATTCCTCCGTCGTAGCCCGGGTCCGGAGTCATGGTATTTGAACAACCCATAAATGTGCCGTGCTAGCGATCCGGCATCCTGTCCTCCTCCCTGTCATGAGTAACAAGTACTCCAGGTCTGCCCAAGACCGTCATATGAAAGTCATTAGTCCCCCACTTTCAGCTTCCCACATCGCTCTGAAGCCGCGCAAGCCTCATCCTTCACTTGGATCCTACGCCTCAAGCGATACCCTTGTCGAGAAGGACCTTCCGCCACCCCCGCCTCCTGCCGTCGTCTCTTCTCTACTTCCACTCCTGCCCCCCATCCTTCGACCATGTTTGTCTACCCATATCTCAAAGGCACAGTTGGCATTGCCTGAGGAGCAGGCAGCTCTCGCTTACTCGGCTTTCCTACAAGCCTACCCAGAATATCACAATACATGGATCATTGATACCCTTTGGCGAAATGAATTCGGAAGACTCGATAGGTTAGGGGAAACTTACGTCGACTATATGGGTGGTTCCCAACATCCCGAGTGTCTCGTCCGCGTACACAGTGATTTCCTTACTCAAAACATCATGGGTAATACGCACTCCGTCAGTAACAGGTAACGTTGCATATTAAGATGTCCTGTTCGTTCTCATCCAGTTTGGTTGTAGTTCGAGACTGTCCTCGGTGCTGATTCACACAATAGCGTCCATGGAATTCGTGCAGCGAGGTGCCGATGTACGCTATATTGCTTCCACACCCACGGGAGGTTTCGACCCGTTAGTGGCCCAGGTATGATTGACACATTCAGTATAGTTCAACATGTTCATATCTCACTCAGGATGTCCTTCGAAATAGCCGCCCAGCATCTTTGTCCACGCCGTCACTTTTTGCGCTCACTGGCCAATCGAACATTTCTAACTCGAAAAACCCGCTCTCCGTCCTTGAATATGCCTCTTCTTTGGGGTATAGTACACTAATGGATGCCGCCGCACTGGCCCCTACTGCTTTAATCTCGTTGACGAAGACTCCTGTCGACGCTATGGCCGTCAGTTTTTACAAGATGTTCGGATATCCTACTGGTGTAGTCGCATCGGTTGTGAAAGAGAGTTTCTTAGAGACATTGGACCGACCGTGATTTGCTGGCGGCACGGTGAATGTCGTACAAGTTCCTGGAACCCTCGTTGCAAGGGCCACGAAGCTACACGAACAGTTTGAGGTAGCTATGTCAAGTTTCTGCACATTGGTTTGTACAGAGTCTAACGGCATCGGCGTTCGCAGGATGGAACAGTCAACTACCTAACGCTATCAGCAGTGACGGACGGTCTTCGATTCCTGTCTGCCTACCTTTCCTTCCGCTCCGGTTATCTTGTCTAACGCATTTCCTAACATCGACGATGGGTACGCTGCGACATGACACGACCGGCATGCCAGTCGCCAGAATTCTTTCCAATCTGCCCACTCGGCGTCTAAAATCAATTGGTGAACCGTCCGACGCTGGTTCCACTGTCTCCTTTGTCATCCGTTCGGTGAGTAGTCTGCTACAATGTACGAGTGTCAAGCGTGTTCACGTTTTCTTATCCGAAAGCCTAATGGCTGCGTGCTTCCAAATACATTCATCGAACATGTCGCCTCGATGCACAATATTTCATTGCGTACCGGATGCATGTGCAATCCTGGTGGCGCGTCAGCACTGCTCGGCATCCAAAAGGTCATGGATAACCTCTCTGGCGGGACGACGCTGAGAGAGGTCGAGGCACTCCGAAGTGTCTCCGGTGCAGACCCGCCGAACCCGCTCTTAGCGCTGCATTACCCTCCTCCGTGTCTACTTTACCCTCCGCAACCAGCAAGCGTTCCAGCGTCTCCTCGAACGGGAGCGCTCAGCTGCCAACCCGCAGTCTGGGCAGAGTGCCAGCGCTGGAAAATCGTGGACGCGCAAGAACATACTCCTCGCGCATCCGTTCATCGATGTGTACCTTCCCGACAAGGGGAATCATTGGACCGAGCTCCATCGGGCGTTGTATGCAGGCAATATCGAGGCGGCGTGAGTGCATGTTTAGCCTGCCGTTGGCAAGTCTGCTTACTCGGATTGCGCTAGGATCATGTTACTGAAGCGCACGGACATAGATACGTTTATCACGGATATGGGAGGGTATACGGCTTTCGATCTCTACAACTCTACCGTCTGAAGTGAGTCCAACGTCAATTCAAGATGGCTATACCAACCTCTTGACGTGGGGTGCAATTCGGTGCGTTCTTTCGTGAAAAGATACGAGTTTCGGGCTAATCGCGTGCAACGCTCCACCTGCCATGTTTTACCCACTCGTAAATAACAACGTAGAAACGCCGCTCTCGACCTCGGAGACAGTAACGATTGCACACGCCCGGACCATGTCGTCGTTCTCAATCAAGATGCACCAGCCACTCGTACCTTGCAAGATCGATTTCGTCCGATCAAGGTGCGACATGTTCGCATGTCCAAGTTGCACACAGGTAGGTGATACGATATATGACACCCGCATATATGGCAAAGAGGACCAGGCCCTCGGGCGATTGTTCGCTCAGCTACTCACCAGCTCGGAGTCTGCCGCCCCCAAGGCTGCAGAGACCGCGCCCAGTCCGGAGTTTACAGAAAAAAGTCGCCTACATTTCCCTATTCGACACCGTCAGGACCCTCAAATTTCACTCCCCCTTCCTGATCCATCCTCGACCCTCTCTATCTCTGGATCATCCTCCCAAGCACCTGCGGCTGTCCCCCTCAAAACTAATGTGTCACGTTTTCAGGCTACACATGGAAAGGACACGCGCGGTTCGACATCAACGGCCGCTTCCGCATCACGCACAGGCTTGCCTGCCAAGCAAAGCACTCCTACCTCTCTCTCCCACCCCTACCTTGGTACAAACAACCAACGCGATCTCGACGCGCACTGCAACTTCGCCCTATTCGCTCTGGCACGCCTTACTCCCAAATGTCAAACACGAGCACGCGGATCCTCGCCGTCTCCTCGTGGAGCGAGAGTGCAGAGGAGAATCTTGTGAGCGACCTTGGCCCTCGCGAACGCACCATGCAAGAAGTTCTTTGGGAGATCGTCGCTAGTGAGGAGGGGTGCATATCGTTTCTTGGCGGCACATCTAGGCGTCACCTGACTTATGCGATGCAGGTACGTTAACGATTTCCAGCGAATGAAGGAAACGTTCATCGAACCGCTCCCTCGCCAGTGCCATATGATTACGATGAATATCCCTCTCCGCCTGTTCGCACCGACTCACCACAGGAGTCCAACGAGGTACTCCCCATTGCTGCTCGTTTCATGTCTCCCCCTGGCTTCCGATCTGACGGGACGTCTGGTATCACCCCCGAGACCAAGCCTCTGGCGCCAACCACCCCAAACATCGACGACGAACCCCCCGATTCGGAAATGGAGGACGACCATCTCCCTAGCTTGCAACCCAACCAGGTGAATGCGAATGAAAAGCACAGTCATCCTCGTTCGCCGTATCGTGCGGGTTCGGCTTTGGCTGGCAAGAGCGGTAAAGTCAAATCTCAAGACTTCAGGCTGCCCAACTTCTCTCGGTCTTGGTGAGGTTGGGGCTGAAGAGCGAGGCGAAGAAAGCTTCACTAGCACTGAAGATAGCTTCATGGATGAAAGAGTTGATGAAGATGGTAATCGCACTGTTAACGTCACCCAGCTCATGCGACGTGTCAGTCTTGCACCAGGTGTAGATTCCACCGTCACTTCGGTCTCCAGCAGCCAAGAACAGATGGGGGAGGAGGCGGTCAACCAGGCAGCGCCTGAGATACCACCCTCCATTCCTGATTCGCAAGGGATTTACCCAGCAGTTCCTAATTCACCCCCACCCACCGTTGACTCTCAGGCCCTGCACCACCAAATATCTATTCACTCTGACGCGATTCCCCCAGGTGTGACCGCAGCAGAACCGACATCATCGTCGGATCGCCCCCCCCGTTTTCAGTGCCCCTCAGTGCACGGTGCCAGAGGCGCAATCTATGCCATCTGGAAATCCCCCACAATCCACAGCCATCCCAGAGCCTCTGAACTTTACCTTCACACCGAAACCACACACTCCCGCATCCACTGCTCGTTCTCGTTCGTCTTCTCCCACGAAACCTCGGTCTCCCCGAAGTTCACTGCGGCGTTTGCCCCCCCGATCACCCGCCCTTCTCCCCGCAAGAGATCGAGTGATGCTCCAGACGCTGATCGTGGTTCGCAGCCAAGCCCAGGGAAACGACCCGCTGGCACAGAGAGATTATCAATCACTCCGGAACGTGGTAGTGGTGCGGTTCGGGTTCTGCTGTCTCCGTCCCAAACGTCGCCGCTCAAGATGGCTTCTGAGGGGCAACATGATGCTGGACCAAGCAATCGCGCTTCAATTGGTTTTCGGCGGCCGTCAGGCTATTTCGCTCAGCGCAAAAGCTTGGGTAATCTGGTTGACCCGACGACAACAGCAAATGCAGGAAACCCTGATCGAATTTCTCCTCTGAAGAAAGCAGCTGCTTTGTTAGGACGAAAGAGTGTTGGGTTTGTTGTGGACTCTACAGGCATTGGGGACACCGTCGATTTTAGGTCGACCTCACCGACAAAGATTGTGGAGGGACAGGAACAGTATTCTGAAAACCCTGCTTCGCTTGACCGGATATCTATACGCGCATCCCCTCACAAGAGCTTGACGCCTATACCAGAAGGTCAGGACTCGAGGCCAAGCCAAAACGATGACTTGCAATGGAGAAGTGAAGAGGGAGGGGAGAATGTAGACGACGACCAGGGACCCCAGATATCCATTGAGCAGTTCTTTGAAATGACGGGGATTCGATTCATGGACGACATTGCTGCGCCTCGCCGTTCGATTGTCCATCCCTCTGTTCTGCGTCCTTCACGCAGAGCATCTACCGAAGCACAAATACCCCTTGCGGAATACGTGATCGCGATGGCTGTCAACGTACCTCAACTCGAACTCTACAGTCACGTCAGCAAAGATTTACAAGTCTGGGTCGAGCGGATCAAGGAGATACACAAGGAGGCGGAAGAGGAGGTGCAGAAAGCGACACCTCCACTCTTCCAGGAGTTCGTCACTACCGACGAGAGCGGGCAGGCTGAACTGGTGCACCAGCTCAAATTAATCAAGGTGCATAATCATGCGCAGGCCAAGTCAGAATGGTACGAAGACCCAATGGGTCGGACAGCTGTACCAGAAAGCAGATGAAGGATTCAAGAAATTAGAGACAGTAAGCGACTTTCATCATTCCTCCGGGAGTGACCTTATGTTTTGTCTAGGATGCCAAAGCCCTCGAGGGAATCATACGTCAGACACAGGATATAGTTCCGGTTCTACAGCAAGAGTATGACGAACTCACGGCGGAGCACGCGAAGGAGAAGGCTGAAGTGGCAGAGCTCGAAGAATGCGATCAGAACTACTTGAACGAGCTGAAAGCTACCATTGCGGAGCAAAGGTATACATTCATGATGTAATCTCTGATATTGGTTCTCACAGAGCGGCAGTGCGGAGCTAGATACATACCACGCTGACGTCAAAGAAGCTCAAGCGAAGCTCGACCGTCTCCAGGAAAAACTTGATGAAGTCGAGCTGCAGAAGAAAGAGGTTGCATTGGTCGTAGAAGATGCTGAGCGACGCATCCATATGCAGAGAACCAGCACACGCGCAGAGATATTTCAGCTCAAAGGTATAGTCCGTATCTATCCACTACCTTGCGCAGGTCACCCCATTAGCGAACAGACGAACTGGAAACACTCCAAAGCTTGCACATGTGGCAGGAGACCAAGGTCCATCCAGAATTATTCCAGTTTACTTATGCGTCAAGTTACTGAGTATCCATTCCTTGCATAAAGTACCATCCAATCGTTTCAGAGATACAAATCAAACGGATAGAGAACAACGCCAAGACAAAGCACAAAGAAACCTTCCCTCTCCTAGGTGCATTGGTCCTGCGAACAGCAAACCAGCTCGTCACTCAACACGGAGACCAAAGTGTTCGTCAGGTGAGGTCCACACCAACATCAATTCGGGCATAGTTGATCTTCGTCGTTGGCAGATCGTCCAGCGCCTAGGCGACTACTGGTCGTCCTGTTCGCAAGTCCAAGTACAGCTGAAACTCGTGTCAAACATGCACACTGTTCCTCCACATCTCCTTCCCGAAGACTGCGAATATACCCGGAGGTCATCAAGTGCGACGTTCTCGACGGGCATGTCGAACTCAGCGAAGGATTGAGAAAGCGTTATGGGGAACAATATCCCCTGGTTCGGTCACCCGCAGACGTCTTCGTCTCCAACGTACGTACTCGGTTAATTAGAGTGGAGCAATCGTTAATTTGCCACAGTCACACATCTTTCAGGGCTATGTCACGTACGTTCTTTATCTCGAGCGTGCGCTTGAGCAAGTCGATAATGCTCTTAGCACAGCGAGCGCCGCGAAAAAGCCGAGCGAGTGGAAGAGTCTGCAGCCGACAAGGGCGAGACTTGTTCACAATCCAGGTTCTGCCCTCGAACGGATCACGTACCAGACTTACAAAGTTGATACTGATCTGGGCTGCGTGACCGTGACGGGGGAACGTTAGTCTGACAAACAAGCTCTACTGCGTTTACAGGCGTGCCCTCTATCAAGATGTCAACATTAGCGGTGACGGCACTTTGATAGTGTGCACACAGTCAGGACACATTTTTGTTCGTGCTCGAAGCCTCAAAGGAGCAATGGGACGAAAGTTTTCATGTTTCACACCACCACCCCCTATACTTCCGGAAGAAGACATTTTTGTCATGGACGGTGCGGATGGTTCACCCCTCAAACCGAGCCCCAAACTAGTGGTGTTGAGGAAACGATGGCAACGGATGGAAGAAGAATCCTGCGACGCCTCGGTGGGTAGTTCGCGGAAACGTCTTTACCCTTTATCTTACATTTGTATAGCACGGACCTCAAGGTAATTATGGCGGAGGCGGAGCACGGCAAGAAACAGGTTCATGCAAAGGAACTCGACAGTTCGGCCTCGGATCCTAGTGGGAGTACCAAGCTAGGCGTAAGCGGGAATTTTAGTGCCATCGCCACCACCCCAAGGGCGACTACAAACGCTGGACAGGATCTGGGCCCGTCGCGACAACCGGGACCTATTCAAAGATGGCCATCCGACACTCATGCTAGTCCCTCGTCGCACGCCGCCCGAATCTTCGACACCCCCGACTTGAAAGCCCCGAGCCGTGACGCCGACTTGTACGAGCTCAGTTTCCCGGGTTACTCATGTTCGCCCTCTTTCTCTCCTGCGACGACGACGACGCACGCTCGCCCTGTCCCTCGCCCACCCCGCGATGCAGCGACGACGACAACACGCAGTCGCCCCCTCTCTCTCCTGCGACGACGACGACGCCATCTCGCGACGTAGCGACGGCAACGCGCTATCGCCCTTACCCCCGCCCTCTCCCTCATCATCGTCCTCACCCACCTTGCGACGCAACGACGACGCACGCTCGGCGCCCTGTCCCTCACCCACTTCGCGACGTAGCGACGACGACATCCGGCGCAACAATGCGACGATTTGGACCAGGTTTTCTGCTGTTCATGCTGCGACGGGCACCTGGAAGTCCCCCAATGGGGGTTTCAACTGTTCACCTTACGATGGGATTGTCCGATTCCGAGGTCGGCTTCCCCTGCTCGGCTCCTGGTGGGATAATGACAACTGGTCTCGATGCGGACTTCTGTTCGCCATGCGATGGGATCGTAACGATGGTTTCTCAGTTGGACTCTGATTTACCTTACATCAGTGGTGTAACGACCCCATCTCGATTGTCATCAAAAACCCGACGATATGATGTCGCTGAATGGGCCCGACCTTGTCCGGTGGATCCTTCGGACGGTGGCAGTTCACCGACGAGGCGACTATTTCGTATTGCAACATCGATCCTTACAGCGACCGCGAGGGCTTCGAAGACTCCAATCAGACTCTCAAGGACACAATTCCGAAGGAAGGTTACGCCTTGGTGGCCACGATCTTACCTCCAGTTGGCTTATCTGACCTGTCGAAGCTCGCTGACATGGACCCGACCTCATCCCGCGGGCACGACAAGCAGACCAGCGTTTGTCGTTGCACCGGAGTCTATGATAGCCGCGAATCAGCGGAAGATGGACCAAGTGATGCCGAGATCGTGGCATCTTCTCGAGAAGGTCAGGACCTCATGCGGAAACTCCTTGCGGCACTTCGCGATCCCAACATGAATTGCGCCCATCGATCCCGCCGACGATGGCGAGTCGAACACCGATTGAGTAAGCATGAGTAAGCAGCTTGGAAATTTTTTCAAGTCCGACTTCACTTTTGGTTACCTTCACCTCCAACGACACGACTACGCCGTCCCGTCCCCGCCTCTCTCCAACAACGACGATGACACGACGGTGTCAGTGATACCAGCGTGTACCACGACCACCCTTTCCCTTCGCCACCCGATGAGGACGATCACAACAGGGCGTGCGATGCGCCTCACGCAACCATTACTATCGCCCTTCACTGGCCAATGACGATGACGGCGGTGCGTCGAGCAGCGTGTCCCACCAACGCCACCACCGTGCTCTCCCTTCGTCAGCTAATGAGAACGACTACGACAGGGCGTGCTCTGCGCAACCATCACTGCCGCCCTTCACTGGCCAATGGCGACGCGTCGAGCAGCGTGTACCAACCAACACCACCACCAAGCTCTCCCTTCGCCAACCGATGAAAACGACTACGATAGGGCGTGCGATGCGCCCTATGCAACCACCACCTTCGCCCTTCACTAGCCAATGACGACGCGGCGTGAGCATCATGCACCACCAACACCACCAACACCACGCTCTCCCTTTTGCCACTCAACGAGGACGACTACAATGCTGTGGCGCACCAGGTGATGACAAGGATGACGTGTGTGCGTACCACACGCACCGGCCCGCGACGATGATGACGACGGTGTGTGCGTTTTAATTGATGACGTGACGACGTTCCTCAGGCTTGCCATCACCGTAGCTGGTGAGGACGACAACGACACGTACGGGTACTGGGCGTACCCGCCAGCAGGGGCAAGAATGATGGGTGCCCTCAGGCTTGTCATCACTACAGCCTTCCTGCCATGTCCACGGGCCTATGTGACAACACGACGCAAATGCTGGTGAGAATCAAGGATGATGCACTGCACACGAGATGTCAGGAGCCTCCAGGGAACATCCCGAGATGTCCAGGGTGAGAGGAAGAGGCTGAGAATGTTGAGTGTGTACACTAGTATTCGTAATATTATACATTTGGTCAAGCTATAAAGTGGGTGAATGATGGAGTGTGAAAGTGGCTGTAAAGACTTGAGATCTACTTTGAAAGTAGCAATGCTATCATACTCTATGCATATTGTAAACACTACCCTACTCTGGTGCACCTCTCAATGCTATCATACTCTATGCGTATTGTAAACACTACCCTACTCTGGTACACCTCTCAATGCTATCATACTCTATGTATATTGTAAACACTACCCTACTCTGGTACACCTCTCAATGCTATCATACTCTATGCATATTGTAAACACTACCCTACTCTGGTGCACCTCTCAATGCTATCATATTCTATGCATATTGTAAACACTACCCCACTCTGGCTATTTCTGTCATTCATACAAATGCCATCACAGTCTTATACTTTTGGGATACTATGATACACTTTCATAGGACTATGGAAGTGCTGTCTAGTGGGACCCTTGCTATGGAGACTATGATACTGTCCAGCACTGGACAGAACTGGACAGTAAACCCTGAGTTTGCTGATGACCGAGACAGCGGTACTGGATCTTGTCGGCGAGATGAAGATACTACGTTCTTCGGGTGATACCCCAGCCATCAGATAGTAAAACATGTGGAAATTGTGCTCTCCGGATGACACAGCCGCCACGGAGATGGTAGTCAAGTGATATAACCGGCCGTTGTCGGTGAATTGGAGTTCTGTGTACTTGCCAAAGCGTGGTGCGTTTGGATCGAAGAGCGTCTGTGCGTTGCCCAAAGACTCGATGACGAACTCTGCTGCGGGCACCTGGAACCCTTCTTTCCTGCCAGTGGATTGGAAACGGGGGGCTTTAACAGCGTCTTGATGGCAAGACGGCGGTTTTCCGACTTTCCACTGCCTGTTTCACCACTGTCACAGAACGTAATATCGATAAGGCGAGTTTGGATAACAAGGGAACAACGTACGTGATGATGAGGGATTGGTCCTGCGTTATGCGTCTCACGTAGTATCATGATGCGTTGTTGGCAAGCTGGAAAATGTGAGGGGAGAGGGGGCCTTGTTTTCCGACGCGTCCCGATAGTCCGCGGCGTACTTTTGGAGGACAGAGTCGGTGTCGGAGGCAACACCAGGGGGACGTCGCACTGTATCGTGTTCAAGTCTTGAAGTGTGTTAGTGGCAATTTCCGATCAAGGGCGCGTCGCTCGCCTTCCCGACGGCCCGGTGACTCGGAAATTACGGATTTGCTTGCCCCATCGTAAATTAACTATACTTACAGCTAACTAGATCACCATTTGAACAAAAATGAATAGTTTATAGGTTTCCTTTCCGCGGACTGAAGCGCGCCACCACACCAAAAAACGGTATTCTATCGGTAGTCGCAACTGTACTACTTACATCTACTTAGACATATTGTAAAATGCAAGAAAGGTCTCCTTGTCCACGTATTTGTTCAGCCAAAACTCCTCCGACAATGCATAACTATTGACGGAGGAGAGGCGCTTGTTCGCGACCTTGCCGAATCGGGGAACTAAGCTTGCCGGGGAACGTAGTTGGTCGAGGGGTATCACATCACCCAGATGCTCTCCGCTTGCCCTTTTTGCTCGTCGGAGAACGTGCATAGACGTCGCCGAGTCATAATCATTACCACCTTGAGGCACCACATTAAATCGACGAACATAAACTAAGAACTTCCTGGACCACCATGGTTTCTGACCATGAGGTGGTACAGGACGGAAGATAAGCCGAAGTTCCACTATGCAATGGCCTGCAATCAGAGTGCGTGTGAGTATGCTCAAAGCAAAAGGGATTGACTCACCTGAAAGCCCGGAATGAGGCCACTCCTTTTCGGGATCAACGTTAACGACCACAGCGTCGAACCGACCATATTTCCACGAAGCAGAGGGTGGGGAAGCTGCGACAGTCCGTGCGGGATCCAAATCGCTGCTCGGGTGGAAAGGCATGGGCTGAAGGTGGACCGTATGCCAAACGGCGAGATCTCCGAAGGGGAGATGACAATTGGGGGCTGAGGTGCGAGGCCCACTGACCGAATGAGGTAGCTTCGATGTTGCCCTCGAAACGTAATCGCCAAGGGCAGCATGAAGGTCAGGGATTTGAAAG
Source organism: Tylopilus rubrobrunneus (assembly GCA_038091235.1). Taxonomy (NCBI): domain Eukaryota; kingdom Fungi; phylum Basidiomycota; class Agaricomycetes; order Boletales; family Boletaceae; genus Tylopilus; species Tylopilus rubrobrunneus. The sequence continues at coordinate 4,297 of JBBPOC010000030.1, read as the reverse complement.
CGCGTGGCGATATTGTCGACAGTATCCCGATTTATCTTGGGATCCCTGGCAAGATTGATCGCCGTGCGACCAGCGATGAAAGACCGAGGGGGGAAAGGGAGGGAGGGAAGGGGAGAATCAGATACTGCATGAGCCTTGGCGAAATAATCTGTAGGAGTACGTCTTGGTTGACCCAGCCTCACGACTGACTGGAAGAGTCGGGCGTCACCGTCACCATCGGCATTGTCGTACCCATCAACGCAGTCATCATCATTTCCATCTTCTGCATCATCAGGGGCAGCATTCTGGAATTCTCGGAGAGACGTCGCGAGCTCAAACCTTGAGCATTTTTCGAGTCGATCCAGATGCCTACAAATTTGAGGATCAATATCGACATTGTTGCTCCTCCGAGCAGGGTTCTTGATCATCAGTATATGGGCGTGCTCGGTGACGTCGGCGGTCCACTGCGATGGTGCACCTGAGTCCCGAACAGAGGGGACGACGTTTTGCAGCAACTCGAGCTTTGGTATGTACCAGTTGGTGAGCACTTTCTTCTTTCCTCTTCGACCCCCAGCTTCGATGACATGCGATTTATGGTCGTGGAACGTACGTAGAGAAGACTGCAAGGCATCGCAGTCAACGTCGTCGAGTTCCGGGGCCTGTGCGAGGTAGGAAAAATCAAGGAGAGCGCGGATTGCAACGACAACACCACGGGGTGCAGAGCCAGCAATTATAGCAACGATGTACCTTTGTATGTCTCGATGTATCTTGCCTGTCGTCTTTTTTAGATGTGATATTCCTTCTCCATAGTGTCGAAGGCCAACCAACGGCTGGAGGACAGAAAAACGGAAGTCCAGCTCTTCAGCACCGACGATGTTGATTGCCCATCGCACAGCATGATCCCAGAACTTCTTATACCATTCATGGAGGGGCTCCAGGGTGAGAAATCTGGGGGGGTTCGCCATAACCCAGTCTCTAAAAAAAAGTTTTGCAACGCCATTTAAACGAAACGTTTTGGCCGCAGCGAGGTACCGTTGAAGGTCGTCAGGATGAATATCGATACGCCGACAGGAAGTTGTTCCAGTGTATAGGATTTGGTGCGAAAGGGGTGCTGATCCGGATCCCCGAATTGCTTGTACATAGCAGTGGTGATTGGAGACGTCTTGCCCCCTACGCCGGCAAGCATGCAAGCCTCTGGTGTGTCGACAATATAAGATGCAAGGGGTGTGAAGCAAAACCGGAGGTTGCCGAGAGGGTCGTTCATCATCACGCCGAAGCGAGCAGCGTCCTTCAATGGCTGCAGAATGATGTCGAGTGATTCATGGATGATCCTGTCGGACAAGAGTGATCGAATGCGCCTCGACTTGTGAATAAACTTGGTGATGGGAAGGAGGGCCGTCAGAAGAAATGCGTTGGAGGATGACTTGAGGCGAGTGGACATGCGGATGTTTGCGAGCCCGAGCAGGAGAGGGTGCGCGCATCGATCGCCAACGAGCGCAGAGACATTGGTCTTGTCTGATGAGAGAATAACTCCAAGGAGCGTCGCTCCCGAGGGTAATCCAGTCTGCAAACAAACGTGCTTGGTATTGGTTTTGGAGGCAATATTCCAAGGAGCTTACCTGCATCTCCCACGCAGCATTGCCTGTCATCCACTCACTGTAGACACGAACAAGGCGTTCAGCGGTACGGTATACACGGCGAGGAGTGAGATCAAGCTTGTCGTGGAACAGAGGATGATTGAAAAGAGATTCTAGACACTTCAGAGGATCGCGATAGAATAGTCGGACCGGTGATTTTGTCGGTACCTTGGTCGATAGGACGCGACATTGCCATTCTGGACCACTAGGAAGAAGTTCTACAAGGTTACGCAGTTTTTGAGCTGTCCGAAACGAGAGAGGGAGTGACTTCAACTAACAATTCAACCTTTCGCAACTGACACAGGAAACTGTATTCAGGAAACTCACTAGTTGAAGCGATAGAAGACTATCGATAGCGGCCATGCTCAAGCCGGACCTCGTAAGCCACAGGCCAAGCTCCCAGTCCGCCCGAGACGCAAAAGGGTAGTAGAGGTTGAGTCGACGGTGGTGTGAAAACTGATCCCGGTCGAAGCAGTCGAGGAACGAGTTTTGTTGGTGTGAGAAAATCGCAGCAGCACCCAGAAAGTGTTCAACAGTACCACCTGGCCTGGCTGGTTCCTCAGGCTGCTGCTCGGGTTGATCCACCTCCATATCCTGTGGTGCGACCCATTCCGTAGATTCCTGCGGCGCAGCCGGCGAGCCTGAGTGGGGTGAGGGACTGTTACTACTGGTTTCTTCTGCGAGCGCTTCACCAATCTGGACTAAATTATCGACCCAGCCAAAGCACCTCGAGGCTGGCTGGTTCATGTGCCGCAAAACCGCACTCTCGGAAGAGAGGGCTTTACCACAGTTGGGGCAGCGGGCCATAGCGTGGTGGATCGGGTGTGTGCCAGTGAATACGCAGCGCTGCGGTAGTCTCGTTCGGAGTCGTTCCCGACGCTGTCTGACGGTTGGCACGTACTGTTTTTCCCCGCCTGTCAAATGGATAGTATTTCTTTCACACGCACACCGCTGACAGATCTGGAACCGGGATTATGTTGCGCGCTGGAACCCGGTACTCACTTTCATCGCAACACAAAAAGGAAGATTGGTCAGATCCTGATCCTAATACAAAACCATACATGGTAGTAGCCCAGCTAATTTCGTCTTGTTCATCATGATGGCCTAAAAATTGTGGGTCACGCGAGACATGATAGCCTTAGCCCTCATCATCGTTGAGCGTGAAACATTGGAGAAACAGAAGTACGATGGACATCCGCATTTCCACCTCCTGTCCCGAAGAAGGCAGCTCAATGGATAAGAATGCCGGTCGTAGCCGACGACAGTTACACTACAGGTTAGCGCTCGACGTCACGCTTCCCGACGCAGCTTGACGTGGCCTCGGCTTTCGCCACGATGACAATGAATAGAATCGGTCCATTGCTCAAAGACACGACGAAAACGAAAAACGCACGCAAGCGTGCAGTTCTTGCGCTTCCGACTCTCTCCTTTTTCATCAGGTTGCGCGCCACTTTGCGTTTCGCGGCCGTTTCGGGATCCGTCGTCGCCTGCAACCATGTCGTCGTGAACGTCGTTGAAACACTCGCGACCGGATACCACATACCTTGGTCAGGCGTGCAACGCGCCGAGCCTGCTGCACGCTCACCTCCCCCTATCGAATCAGATTATACGTGTTCGAAAACACCGTGCCCACTCCCACTTTGGCTTGAACGCGGTCTTGCACTGGCAGTTCGATCGCAGTCGTCTTGAGCTCATCTAGGAACATGTGTCAGCGCTTCACGCAGTGATAGTCAAGAACGCCATCCTACCCCCAAATCTCGGATAGTATCCTCGGTGATACGGTGCACCGGCGTCAGGAAGTGTGGCAGAATCGTTCGAACTATTTCGCCTCCATAAACGACATCATCACCGCAACGAAACGCAATGCCGATGACAGCAAAAGCGCCCAATTGGCTTGCGATTCGTAGGTCAGCCAACGCCGTGTGAACAAAGAAAACAAACACGTACCGGAACAGTCAATCTGTTCCGTTGTGCAATCTGTGCAGACCGTGCTTGATACGAGAGCCTGGAGAACAACCACGGTAGCGCATCCGATCGTCCCTTCACTACCGCATCGATGTTCCTGCCCAGAATTACGGAAACAGCGGTTTCGTATTTGCGCTGTGTGGGCTTGCACAAATCCACCGCTTGTCCCCTGACATCTACATTCAAAAAATGTTCAGATAACTCAAAATTTGCACATACGGGTAAAAGCGTACTCGGAACGACGCGCTGTAGGCTTGCAAGTGTCTACTTGAGCTTCACTTCCCGTTTAGTTTTGGTCCTATCAATACCCGCTTGAAGGAGACGTTGGTAGACATCTATAACCTTTTCGTTTGCCTCGGTTTCGAGGCGACTAAAGAGGTGTCTGGGTCCCTAGTCAAAGATGGATTATGATAAGACATACGTTATACGTGCCCGTTCGCTCTGCTGGTTGTCATAGTCTTGCTTGACAGCGGTGCTAAGCACATTACCTCCGTCTCCTTCTCGCCCTGGGCGTTTGCATCTTCAGTCAGCTTGTTCTTCCTAGTTTCCAACCCTTCTGTTGGAGTTTTCAACTGTGCAAGAGTGCGCGATGTGGTCTTCTCTTCTCGACCAAGCGTCTCAAGTGATTGGCGTTCCGTTATACTTGCTTGCGTCTTCCTATTTTGATTCAAAGTTGAGCGACACTCTACACGAAGATAGGATGGTCTTACAGAGCA
>JBBPOC010000029.1:0-42622 GCA_038091235.1 Tylopilus rubrobrunneus | reverse complement strand
TCGCTGGGTGGCACGCGTACGCGCCGCGTCGTCGTCGTCGTCGTCGTGGTCCCCGGGTGGCACCCGTACGCACCGCGTCGTCGTCGTCGTCGTCGCTGGGCTGGGTGGCACGCGTTCGCGCCATCCTCGTCCTCGTCGCTGGCGGGCCGTGTGCGCGTACGCGACGTGTCATCCACGTCGTCCTCGTCGCTGGGTGGCACGCGTACGCGCCGCGTCGTCGTTGTCGTCGTCGCTGGGCTGGGTGGCACGCGTTCGCGCCATTCTCGTCCTCGTCGTCATCGCTGGCGGGTCGTGTGCGCGTACGCGACGTGTCATCCACGTCGTCGCTGGGTAGCACGCGTACGCGCCGCGTTGTCGTCGCTGGGCTGAGTGGCACGCATTCGCGCCATTCTCGTCGTCGCTGGCGGGCCGTGTGCGCGTACGCGCTGTCGTCGTCGTGGTCCCCGAGTGGCACGCGCACGCGCCGCGTCATCGTCGTCGTCGCTGGGTGGCACGCGCACGCGCCGCATCGTCGTCGTCGTCGCTGGGCTGGGTGGCACGTGTTCGCGCCATCCTCGTCCTCGTCGTCGTCGCTGGCGGGCCGTGTGCGCGTACGCGCTGTCGTCGTCGTGTTCCCCGGGTGGCACGCGCACGCGCCGCGTCATCGTCGTCGTTGTCCGCACTGGGCTGGGTGGCACAGGTTCGCGCCATCCTCGTCGCTGGCGGGCCGTGTGCGCATACGCGCGTCGTCGTCATCATCGTTGGGTGGCACGCGTACGTGCTGTCCCTGTCATCCTCGGCGTCGCTGGGTGGCGCTCGCACGCGCTGTCATCGTCGTTGCTGGCTGCGCACGTGCACGTCGTCGTCCTCGTTGTCGCGGGGTGGCACGCGTATGTGCTGCCGCCGTCGTCGAGGTCGTTGGGTGGCTTGCGTACGCGCTGTCGTCGTCGTCGTGGCAGGGCCGTATGGCTGCACGTGTAGTCTTGACAAAGATCTGCATGCCACCACGGAGACCAAGGACTGTCGTAGGAATTAGACTAGATGCGGTGAACGTGGACGGTTGACTTACCAAGGTGGAGGGTTCCTTTGGATGTTGTAATCGGACAGAGTGAGACCGTCCTCCAACTGCTTGCCAGCAAAGATGAGACGCTGTTGGTCGGGAGGGATGCCTTCCTTGTCCTGGATCTGTGTCCACTGGGCCGTGTGTGCATGCACGTGTCGTCGTCGTCGTCGTCCTCATTGAGTGGGGAAGGGAGAGGATGATGGCGGTGCGCAACAGTTGTCGCTGTTGGTGTTGTGGGTGGATAGTGGTGGTCGCGGGTCGCATGTGTTGCCGTGGCCACAGTTCCAACTGTAATGTCACGTCACACGTGTGTGACATTCACTCAAAAAATTGCCAAGTTTCTCGGCATTAGGAAAATGTAAACTACATTTAACTACGAAATATTTGGTAATATAACCTGCGCTTCTGTAGCGCTTCTGTGAGATCCAAACTGCCGCTCGCATGTGTGGCCACATTAGTCAGTGATGTGATGTGACTCAATAGAACCTTGTTGCGCGTGTGACACTGGACCCTGAGTGGCTGTGAGTTACTGCAGCCCATGCTGTAATTACCTAAGAAGCTATGCAATTGTGCCATAATCGGTGATTTGCTGATGGATGCAAGGAGCCGCCCTTCATCAGTAAACTGACCCTTTGTGTTAGCCGAGATCCCAGATTGTTGCCGAGGCCCAGACCTGCACAGCACTGTCCAATCTGTCACGGCCTGGGAATTTAACTACACAACTGGGAATTGGTGTCTGGCAACCGTGACAGCTGTCAGTCGCACCTCCCCCACGCTTGCAACAAACTTCGTCTTCCCGCGGTATGTAGTGTTATGTAGTCACAGATTTTTCGCTTAGGACTTATAGTAGCACATGCAGTAACACATAATATTCTCCAACAGCTACTACAGTGAGCCATAAAGTGCTACGTAGACCTATGTGTCATCCCGTTTCCCTGTCTTCATCCTCAGGCTCGCTCCCTCGCGCCTTCAAGGATAGTTGGTGACAGGCATCAGCGCAGTCCTTATCATCACCGCTAGGGCGTACATGGTGTCGTTGTCGTCGTGCTGACTGTATTGTCAACGGCGTGGGTCCACGGTCGTTGTCGTGTCCTTGCTTGGGCCCGGGCGGGTGGCTCGCGCCCACACCGTCGTCGGTCGTCCTCGTCACGGTCACGCTGTCCGCATCTCGTCGTCCCCGTGTGCCGTCCCCATCGTCCTTGTCCTCATCCTGTCCCCATCGCATCATCCTCGTCCCCGTCGTGTAGTCCCGGTCCTTGTCGTCCTCGTTGCGCTGTCCTAGTCCTCGTCAGGGTGGCACTGTTCGTGTCTCTCACGTCCCCGTTGTGCTATCCCCATGGACCTTGTCCTCGTCACCTTCCTGGCTCCTTGCGGTGTTGTCCTGATCCTCGTTGTGCCATCCTCATCCCAGTCGCGTCCTCGTCCTCATCGTGGTCAGTTCCCCTGTCGTTGTCCGGTCACCGTCGCGGTGTCGACGACATTGCGTCGTTGTCGTGCCCTCGTCCGCATCCTCATCCTCATCGTCGTCCTCGTCTCATTGTCGCCGCGGTATCACGACGGCGTCGTGTCGTGGACGACATCGCGTCGTCATCGTCATCGTTGTCCCCCGTCCTCGTTGTCGCTTGGGGAATGTGGCCGCTGAGAACGCGCAGGGGGGTCACGTGAGGCACATCTTGCGCCTGGCACTGTCTTTAGGTGACCAGGGGAAGGGAGAGAAGCGATGGTGGAAGCGTCGCGCTGGTGGTGGTGGTTGTCGTCGTCGCCGTATGCTCTCGGGTCGCGAGAGAATCGCGTTGGTGGTGGCATGGCATCAATCAATGCTGTCAAATCGTAAGAGAAGGGACGGACACGGTGGCGTGGGTCACCACCTCTGGCTGGCATTGGCTCGTCGACGATGGTGATGCTGCGTCGTCCTCGACCCTGTCGCGTCATCTGAGGTGCATGGCCTCTCGCTGGCTGGAGCGCATGGCGTGTGCACGCGATGTTGTCGTCGTCTTCGGTCGTTGTTGTCGCTGGTTGGGACATGTGGCACACACGCCTCATCGTCGTCCTCATTATCTGGTCCACGTGGCATACCCCAACATCGCCTGGTGCGCGTGGCGTTGCCCAGCGTCGTCGTCGTTGGCTGGGACACGTGTGCCCGCTGTCACGTCGGCGCTGGCTTTTTCAAGTTAGCGGGATCCCGTTGGTGTTGTTGCGTGTGACAAGGGATACCTCACCTGCGTAGTGGATGTCGATCATGATATTGCCAAAGTCGTCATCGCGTCGTTTGAACGCGCGAAGTTCAACAATCACATTGAAACTCCGATGGGTCGGGCGTGAAATTTTGAAACGATTCAACAATGGCGACACTGGTCACAACGACGAGGACGCGCGAGGATGCGACGACCCGTCGATGACGATGAAATGGGGACGTTGATGCAATGAAGCCGAGGACGCGATGTCATCGATGGCACAGTGTTGAAACTGTTGATGACAGGACGACAAAGGATTACATAATCGATCACGACCGGACCGGGTCGGGAGCACGAGGATATAGTACAATCCCATGTATCTGTACCAATCTAAGTTCGATTTTTTCGTCAAGCTTGGGTCGTGTGACTGGTATGTAGATCTGGTTGACCTTGGTAGACTCCGCAGCTTCGACACCTATGTAGCATGCTCCACGGTTTGAACTTACTACATCACGATAGACAGTCTAGGGTTGCTACGGTGCCACTTTTTTCTTTTCCAGATGCAAAGTATGCAACGTCAACTCTCGAAGCGCCGGCATAGTTTTATCATGTGTAGGATTAGCTTCCGTCTGGGGACCGCAACAGCGACAAGGTCGTCGTCCCATTGGTATATTGTTTTTACACTACTGGTTCCAAATACACGTTAATCCAACGCTACATCAAAGAGAGGCGAAGATGATAGAGACTTCGAGCTCGAAGTACTGTGTCCACTGGCAGGGCCTGTTGAAGTGCTTGGGTTAGGATTGTAAACTCGTACTCTTGTTGGCTACTTACTGTACAAGGATGGGGGTAGGTGGATGGAATGATCCTCTCGCATTGCGTACTCGAATGCGAGAGGAATACCACTTTTTCGAATCACGAAACGGACACGCCCGACGAGACTATCCGCTGCCCGCAGGTCGCGCTGCGTTCTCTCCAGCACGAGACGATTGTATTGGAGGGTCAGTGTGTTGCGACGAATGATCTGAAGAGCTAGATTCTTGCGTATGAATCGTACTTGCCGATCCGCACGTGCGGCCTCAAGTAAGAGATAAGCTTCAGCGGAGTCGTTGGGCGGAGGCACTACAACTTGAATACCCGATTCCTGCAGTTCGTGCCCGAGGCTTATAAGATATGAATCGCAACTAAGCAGAAGTCTTGCTTACCTGTGGATTCGGATCCCACAACGCATCCGTGCTGTGTGCATCACAGCTCCCCTCATCCTTCCCGTAGATGTCCGCAGAAGTCCTGGGCTCGAAGGTATCCGGACGGTAACTCGGCATGTATAACGGGGAGATGGTGTTGTATAGTAGGTCGGGAAAGGGAGACAAATGAAAGATGTCGTCTGTTGCGTTTTCAAGAAGAGAGGGTATGTGAGTTTTTTCAGCGCTGGTACTCAGAGGAGTATCCTGTACCGTGAAGTTGAAAGCCATCGTCATTGAGCCGATGGGACATGTGGGGAGATGCTGTGTGCTATTACCTAAGTTATGGTCAGCTGACGCAACGCATCACATAGTTGGGCCACCTCCTTCTACTCTACAGCTTCACAGCACACATGCCCAGGGCGAGAAGCAATCGCGGAAAACTGAAAACAATCAGTTGCCCTCAATGCGGCAAGAAATTCCATTCAGAAACGAACGTCTTTCAACATTTGAATCAGCCACTGGGATCTTGCAGTGCTGCCAGCTGGCACGAGGAGTGCGTGCGTTCGTTCTCGCAAATCCAACAGCCAAGAGAGCCCCCAGGATCATCCGCTAGTCAGCCTGGCTTGTCGGGTGTCGATCCGAATGCACCATCAGACGAAGACTTCGACTTGAATCCTCCGCTTTCACCGGGAGCACTCGGATCTGCGCCAGATTCCCCGATGGACATCCCGATGGACATCCCGATGAACATCCCAGAAGAGGTCGTGCCTCCCCCTCAGAGTAGGTTTGTCGAGGCCTATGAAGGGTGTAGCGAGGCATTTCCAGGCGGACGAACATTCATGGACACCTTTCGCGATGATCAGTATGCCAATGAGAGGCAGCACAATCTCTATTTCCCGTTCGCATCCGCCAAAGAGTGGCAGTTTGCTTCCTGGATGCTACGTTCGAGGCTAAGTCTAACCGCTATCGATTCATTGCTAGCCCTGGATATAGTACGTCGATGCAACCTTTATTTTTCTTTGCCTCATCGCTATTCAGCTCCAGGACGTCCCTCTATCTTTTCGCACCGGGAAGCAGCTCCGCGCGCAAGCAGAAGTCCTCCCGGCTGGTCCTGCCTGGATGTGTGAAGAGCTGCAGCCCGAACGTCCATGCAAACAAACCGTTCGACTCTTTTATCGCCAACCCCTTGATTGTCTCCAATCTCTTCTCAGCCACCCGTTTCTCGCTCCCCACATCTCGTTTGTGCCGCGTAAAGTCTGGACTTCTGCTGCCAAGGTATGTCGTGTTTACGACGAGTGGTTGACTGGGGACCGGGCTTGGAGTATTCAAGTAAGTTGACCACCTCATTCTGGTCTTCCGATATATCTGACTCAACTCACAGCATGCTCTCCCTGCGGGCGCCACTGTCTTGGGTGTCGTTCTCGCATCAGACAAGACAAATATATCGATCATGACTGGCAACCGCATGGCCCACCCCGTTCTGATCAGCCTTGCTAATATCGATGCAAGTATACGCAGCAAAACGTCTCTTCACGGCTATTTACTTCTTGCACTACTTCCGATTCCCAAATTCTTAGAGAAGAACTCCCGCATCCGTGGACTGTTGCAGGACCGGCTTTTCCATCAGGCGCTCAATCACATCCTCGCACCTCTGAAGACGGCAGCCACCGTAGGGGTTATGATGAGCGACCCAGTGGGGAATTTGCGATACTGTTACACTCCATTAGCATCATGGATCGCGGATACCCCCGAGGAGTGTCTTATCGCTTGTACGAATCCAAAAACATCCCCTGTCACGACTGCCACATCCAAAGATTTTGGCGATCCGTTCTGTCATCCCCCACGCACAAGCGAAACAACGCTTTCCGCTATTCAGACTGCATGCGCTGAGCACGACCCCTCCGATTACAAGAATTTTTTGAAGGTCATTAAGCGGCTAGGCTTGAATGGCGTAGTCGACCCTTGCTGGATGCATTGGCCCTTTGCGGAGCCCTCGGATTTCATCAACCCCGAACTCCTCCACCACATCCATCGGTTCTTTTGGGATCACGACACTAAGTGGTGCATTGCCACCGTTGGAGCAGCTGAACTCGACTTCCGCATGTCACTCCTTCAAACCCTTGTCGGATATCGCGCCTTCAACGACGGCATATCCAAGTTGAAACAAGTCACGGGACGCGATCATCGCGCCATACAACGGTACATCGTTGCGGTCATTGCCGGTTCAGTTCCCCCTCGCTTTCTCGTCGCTATACGCACTCTCATGGACTTTCGATATTTGGCCCAAGCCCCTGTATTCACCGACGATTCCCTTGACAATGTCGCCAATGCTCTGCAGGACTTCCACCACCACAAGGATGCTATAACGCATGCTGGAGCACGGAAGGATTCTTGGCAAATCCCTAAGCTAGAACTACTACAAAGCATTGTTCCAAGCATTCGACGCTCTGGCGCAGTCATGCAATGGTCAGCAGATCCGACGGAACACGCACATGTTCAAGAAATCAAGGTCCCAGCTCGAGCTGGGAATAACCACGACTACTATACTCAAATTGCACGCCATCTGGATCGCGCGGAAAAATGCTTCCGCTTTGACGTTGCTACATTCATAGAGTCTCAAGTAGGTGGAGCGGACCCACAAGAAGTCGAGGACGACGAGATTTTTGAGCGAACGGATGAGCATGAACCAGAGGAAGACGTCGCTTCACTCCCTTTGGCCGCTACCAGACCTGTCATCGACTACTTCGCGATCGCCGACGCGCTCGTACATGGCTGCATCCCCAATGCCGTGAAACCATACCGCACACTGGCTACCATCACCACCGCTTTCCACCTTTCTACCAAACCAACCATGAGACTCAGCGTGGACGAAGCAGCTACTGCGTTTAATCTTCCGGAAATCCGTGCTGCCGTATCCGAATACCTCGGTCGCCTTCAAAACGGGACACCGCATCACGTATCCGGAAACAGAAGCCAGCAAAACCATCCGTTACCAACCGACCGCCTCCAGATATGGCACAAAATTCGTGTTCAACAAATGCTATACCATGAAAAGCATACTCCTGATGCTCCTCAAACACTCCGCGCCGTACCTCCTTCCACTGCTAACCCGCACGGCCTGTACGATGCCGTCATCGTCAACGCAGACCCAGACAGCAACTGGCCACGATGCGGTCTAGAGGGTGCGTCCTGTAAATCTCAGCGACATGCCTTTGAGTGAGCTGGGTCATGCAGGTCACTCGGTTGTTCAACTTCGCATGATATTCCGTCTTTTGCACACAGATTTTCTCGTCGCTTACGTTCAACGCTTTGACATCGTCCCGCAACAGCGAGGCACGAGCCACGTCAACCCTGGAACGGGTATGCATTTGATACGACGTGCGGTTCGGTCGGACGGGAGCAGGATTGGGGCTGTGATCCCGATTACACAGATTCGCTCCCCAGCGCATCTTGTACCTCACTTTGGCAAGGAGGCACACCCGCGGCTGACGAGTGACAATAGTTACGAGCTCTCCTCCGACTTTTGGCTCAATAAGTATTGGTCAAAGCAGTTCTATTACGCGTTGTCCCCTGGCCTCGTTACCTAGCATTCGTATGTAATAGAACACTGTTGCTCCTCATGTAACTGATAGGATCGATCCGGATCCTAATAAAAAGTCTTTCATCGATTCCCCTTTTCCCAAACTCCCTCGTTTCTACCGAATTTCCCTTGCCATGATATCTGAATCCGAGTCGGAGGTACAGTCCGTTACACAGACTCACAAGCTGAAGGTACTGTTTCATTTTTACCGAATATGGCTACTTTTTCAACCTTTTCTTGTTTGGCAGCCGCTGACTTCACATGCGACGCCATATAGCCTAGCGCGTGTAAGTAACCAGAGTCCCCCCCAGCCCATCCACATACGCTGACTGAGCGCACCAAAGATCCAGTGCGTGCCTCCGACATACCGGAAGAAATCAGACTGGCACCGAGAGCGGATGGACTCCCTTGTCGACAATGACACCCACGGTCTGCGCTGGGACCTCAGCGCCTCCGAGACCAGGCGACTACTCGAGTCACTTTTCCCTGATTCTGCGCTGCTCGCAAGTCGCAAGGGGCCCTCAAACATGTCTCGCCTTCTCGACGTATTGCGGACGAAGGGCGTCTATAAAAGAAGTGACCCGAATCAAGCCGATGAGCGTTGGCAGCACTATCCCTCATGTCAAGGCGCGACCCCAGAACGGGACATTGCAAACTTTCTCAACGATACAGTGAAAGCCGTAGAGCGCATCGTCGGAAAGTCCGACATACAACGGTTCGTGTATCTGTTGCACCCGCCTCTCATTAATTGACACCAACTCTCAGAACGTGGCACGCTGGCGGAGCCACAGCGCCACTCAAGGGTTTAGACGTGAAACGAAAACCCGATCTCATCCTTGTAGATTCCGCAGCACGCGGAAGTCTGGAATGGAGCGACGTTAGGTCCATTGGAGAGATCAAGCACAAGAAGGCTACAAATACGCAGAAGAAGTCTTTTATTGAAGCGGGCGGGAAGATCGCACTGCTCCTCTACGCACAGGACGGAAGGCATTCTGCACCGTGTCTTCGAATCCTAGGTCAACACATCATAGTCACCTTTTTTGATCGAGGAGGATCCCTTTCCACCGCGCCGCTCGACGTCCACGAAGATCCCGAGCTTTTTCTCCGCCTCTTGCTTGGTATAACTACTGCTCCGCTGCCCAACATTGGCTTCGATGAAACTGTTCATTGGGACGATGAACAGAAGTGGGTCTTGATTGCATGGGATCGGGACACAGAGGATCACGACGAGGGCTGCCAAGTGGTATTTTTGGAGCGACTCATATTTATTTCAGATGCTCTACATAGTCGCGGTACAACAGTTTGGTCCGGCTCAATGAAGGATCCCACCCGCAAGAAGGCGCGACGACAGGTTGTCGTGAAGGATTCGTGGATCGACCCGTTACGCCAATTCACGGAAGGGAATATTTTAACGAGACTCAACGAGGCAAAAATCGAAGGTGTACCACAACTCATACACGAACAACAGGTGCAGGGACCCCATCCTTCACGTCCTGGAGTCAAAATCAATCTGTCGACACACCTCATTCGTACACTTCTCCCACCATCTGACGATCGTGAATACCAACTTCGTGTTCTCTCCCGTCTCGTGACCCAGCCATTCGGGGAATCCATCATGTCTTTTTCTTCACTCGCAGAACTCTTGGTCGCATTCCTTGACTATGTACTGAGTGCGTCGCTACTCATTTATGTCTCGCGGCCTTCCTCACTGATAATCGCTCAAAGTACACAAGGATGCCACCGAACTCGCAAAGGTCCTCCACCGCGATATCAGCTTGCTGAATCTCCTCTCCGTCTTAGTGGATCCCTCGAACCCTCGCCGCTTGGACTTTCTCAACGACTTAGCCCCAGAAACCCGCGAGCGCCTGGAGAGCAAGATAAGGGATCATATTGCGTACCGTGGCCTGCTCGCAGATTGGGGTTACGCCGTTCCCCTTGACCTCCCAGCCGAGCCGGTGGGCTGTACTTCTAAATCGACACCTTCTACCCCTACCTGTAATCTACCTCCAACTTCCCCTATATCACCGGCTAGTAACCAAATACCCAAGTCGGGTGACCAGTTGGTCCCCGTTCGCATCCCTGGCCAGGATCAAAATGCTATCAAACGTGTTCCAGTGTCTGTATTAAACGACGATCACGACATCGCACTTGCAATGGGAAGTGACCCTGCGCATGAAAATAATCCACCTTCCGTCGACACAAATCCCCTCTTACGTACCGTAAGTTCTTTCGTTCATGAACTGACGAGCGGTGATGGCTAATCGAAGTATAGGGGACGTGGTCATGGATGGCCGCCGAACTCGTCGTGGTCGGTCCGGGAAAGCCTGTGTTTCACACACCTAGTCACGACCTTGAGTCGTTGTTTTACGTTCTCCTCGGAATCAGTGTACTTTTTGACGAGCCTCATCGCTTCAAACCCGAAAGCGCACTCTCCAAGTGCTTCGACGTCTACTTCAACACGTTCGAACCAAGCACGTTGAAAACCACAACCATCCAGTCCAAGCTTGGTTGGTCATATCATATTCTGCGCCACATATCCCCTTATTTTCGACCGCTAATTCCCCTCCTCAACACTTTGCGGGAAAAAATTATCCTGCCAATGGACTTCGAGAACAATTCATTCAAATCCGGCAGTCCAGTCACACACGATGAACTCAAGAAAGCAATTCTCGGAACGTTGTGCGACCTCGATGATCAGAGTTGGGTTCGGAAGAAGCCCATGAACAATCACCCGCCCGCGGTCTCTTTTCAGTCCCAGAATGAGTCGGATCCCCCGGACACAGATTCGGATTCATCAGAGGACGGTCAGCCTGCTGGTACTGCCCCTTGGATGCCACGCCCCCCCACCATTCGCTCCATCAATGGTTTAATGTCGAGTACCAGTTCAGGCGGCACTCGCCGACCACTTTCCAACGACGACGCGGACTACCCTGACCCTGATTATCGGGCCGCAAAACGTTCGCGGCCGCACCCATCACCCAGCTGGCTCCATGTGGCCAGGCCAGGCCCCGTCACCCGCCAATTCGCAGCTACCGCACCTCAACTTGAAGCCAAATACAAACGTACCTAGCAACGCACTCTCCTTACATTGGTCCGTTCTATTTATCACCCGTTTTGATTTCTCTCTGTTCTGCTCTGTAGTGTTCTGTTTCCTTAGCCGCAATCGCATGACATTTATTTCCGCACGTTGTTGCCCCACTTCTAAGCTCCGCAGTAGTACAGTAGTATGTTATTTTACCGTCAAATGACGTTTCTTTTTACATGCGCCAAGCTTGAAATATCCGAGGCCACGTGTTGAGTACTACAAAAGAGTTTCAACCGTCATGCTCCGAACTGTGTCCCCACTGCCTTCCATCACCTTGTGGTCTGCGCCTCCCATTCTACGGTGTTATGCCTCCCAAACGCAAATCAACATATGAAGACGATGCCGAGGACTCTCAGGCACTACTCACCCACGTGAGCAAGCGATCTCGGGAGGAAGAACTCGGTTCTGGTAGTATCGATACTTCTGTGTTTCTCACTGCTAATCGACTGTACTAGATGCGTTTGAGACGGATGATATCGCGGTCAGACGCTCTTCTCGCAGAGGGAGAGGCAGTGGGGGCCAACTCACCCACATGAAAAATCTGGAACGTCTGCAAACCGCGGGGGCACCCAGGTCGAAACGCCTCACCGATCTTGATCTTGCGACTGAAGGACGCGAAGTTAACCCCATGGCTCCCGGTCAACCTCCTACCACCCAGACTCTGACCCTTCCCAGCAAACCACGTCCAAAGCCCCGACTCAAAACCAAGGCCGGCACTGTCGCCGGCTCTGGTTTGCCGCTTCCTTCCACAATCCAACCCTCTTTCAGCTTGGCGACGCCGGGTCAGAAATTTGGATTCAGGTTACCTGATGTCGGATCCCAGCGCGGTGCAGATGTGTCATCGACCTCGTCCGGGGTAAAGTCGTCCCGTGAAGGCTCGGTAATCTCAGCTGGTTCCCTCGCTTCTACCGCCCCTACGTCTCGCGCCAATTCAATCTGTTCTTCTCAAGGGGATCGAGATACGCTTCGGCATGTGCATACCCACTCTTCGCACCTCAAAAGGCTCGCTCTTGCATCTCAAATCGGCGTGGAAGCCCCTCGTCGCATTTCCCGAGTAGAGGTAATGTAGTATGCCAACAACCAGCGTCTCAGCTCACCCAACCGTCTTTGCAGCATAGCAACTCAGTGCAGGAAGACACTCGCAACTCAACTATGCCGCGTCTTCTCCAGAGTCCCCCACCCCAAGATCACCCGGTTCCTCTCTCTCGTTCCGAGGAGTTGGATGATCCGATGTCTCCACCTCCGCGTCCCATGGGGTTGCGTCGCACAGCGTCGTTCTGTCACGTCTCAGTCGATGATTCCCAACTCCCCGGACACACCCTTCTCGCGACTCCTGACTCAGGTGAGGGCGAGGACGGCGCCGACGAGAATGTCAACGATATACAAATGGATGAAACATCGCCAAGTGACGACGATCGTTTCGCTGAATCTGTTCTACGGGGTGGTAAGTGCAGTGACAATTTCAGATATCAATCTAATGCCAATGGCCACTTTGACAGATAATACACAGACACACCAGGAGAACCGCAGCAACCGCCTTGTTGAAGAGATAGCACCCAACGGCGACGATGATCTTCCCGACAGAGGTGAGTACGCCGACAACTCCGAATATGTTGCTGAAGTCTGTTATCCTAGAGGATGCATATGTGCCCAGACAAAGTCGGTCTCGTGATCCCTCGCACATCGAACGTAGGTAGTTCGGAGTTCGGTAGCCCATATTATTACTCACAAGTTGTGTTGTAAACTCAGGCCTGACCCTGTCAGTTAGCAATGGTAAGTGGAATGAAATGCAACAAAAAACCTCGCTGATACTCCCGCCATTAGATCAAGGATTCGCGAATAGCGACGTCGAGGATGTCGTGGCCGCCCATCGACGACGGAATCCTGGTCCTCGCCTTCTCAGCAACTCTCAGTTGGATACTATTCGGGATCAACAATACCCTCGGGCTCATGGAAGGAATCCCTCCGTCACTTCATCACAACCGATCAACCGATCATCCACACCCCATCACCATTCCGTGTCATCGCAGCTGTTGGGAAGCAATCCACCCACAGTGGCCGTTCGTTGCACCACTCCTCATTCTTCTACTCCCTCGTTGCGCCCACCTTTGTCTTCTTCATCACAGCCGTCGGAAATTGTCGACACACCCTCAGTGCCCGTTGGTCCTGCCACCGAAGGAGCGGAACCATGGCAGATACACTTTTACAAGCCAGCAGTTCAGGACATATTAGAACGCGCGAAGCAATTCTCGCATTGCGACGCAGCATCGGTAAATGCCTTCCCGCTTCGTTCTAAATTCAGTGTACAGGCTGTCAAATACGTTGAGGAAGCGATCAGCGAAAGAGTATCACGCAGTTTGCCTATCAGCGATGGTATAGTTAATTCTCAAAACCAGAGTTTATTACTAACGAGTTCTGTTCAAGGTTGGTGGCCCCACTACACGAAAGAGATTACAAGACTGGTAAGTGTCACACTCGTATCTTGATACAGTTTGAAAAACCTCGACAGCTCTGGGAGGACCTTGGAAATTGGCGTTCGGCACTGAGGAAGAAGGCGCGCATCTATGTCACCCAGCGCTACAAGTGGGATCCCGAGAATCGTCGCGAAGTCAACTCCGAGATCGCAAAGAACCTCCTGGGAGCTCAGGGTGCATTCCTGAGGAATGGGGTTGATGATAATGTGAGTCACTCGCACGTCGTGCAGCCTATACTGAACATATGCTCAGGGACACACGAATAACCTTGCCCACCCCGCGCTCGCCGGTCTCCTTGTAGATTTCTTTTACACAGGTCCCTCGTCCCTTGGCAAACTGTTTCCGGAGGTATTTGAGGCGGAGGTACCAAGAGTCACGGTAGCTATCGCGGCCACGGCGGTAACGTTCTGTTTAACAATTTTACACGGTCACACTCTTACCCTATAGCAGTTGAAAGTCATTCTCGATGAGATGGTCTCCTCTCAAGGTGAAGTCAGCTTCAGAGTCAACGTGTATTCTCCAATTTTCCTCGAAATCCTGGGTCTAATGAAGAAATGTGACACGTCTGTGGTTCATGCCCAAAAAACCAAAGAGCTTCGGATCCAGTGGGCTCGTCAGGGAAAGTGAGTATTCCCATACCTTTTGTTGTGTCGCACCCTTAAGCATGTATTATTGTAGCGACCGTGATGCGGACCGTGAGATCATTGCAGTGTCGGCTGGATTTGACGTTATGCTCGATTAAGGTTTCGTTTAACGGTTTTTAAGTTGTCGTGTATCCTTTGCTCCGTAAATGCTTCTGTGTTCCGTTAGGGATGATAGTGTAATCCAAATCCATCCCCATTTGATCATATCCTTGTGATTTCTAAGCAGCCAAAATTGGAACATGCATTCCAGACTGTGACAGTCTGGAATACATTTGATCTACTTTACCCGAAATGCAATGTACAAGCTAGGGCCCAGTTAGGGACAGATATGGGACAGAGCTAGACAATTCCTGCCAGTTAGGTACCTTGCTGGAGGCTTCTGGAAGGCTGGGACCTTGTTCCAGTTCTGTCCAGCTCTGGACTGATGGAGGTAGGTTTACTGATGTTGCCAGCTCCTAACCGTGGGGTGGAGCGTCGTTTCGATTGGTTATCTTGCTCATTCGGTGCTTCGAACCGCTTGTTGACCATAGGATACGAGAACAAGTTATACAACCATTTATAAATAACTTAGAATTTACCAAATAACACCACACTTCGCCTGAAGCGAAACACTACACGGTTCAGTTTCTCGACAGTATCTAATAGTAACGTGCGGGTGCTCACTGGAAATAAGTGCAAGGACGCCGAGGGAGCAATATAGTACAACAAACAAGGGCGAGAGTGAAACAACACCCTAGAAGTTCGATGCATGCGCACTGGCACAGCCCGAACCCCGAACAAGACGGAATGATACCGTGACACATCTGTGAGGGTAACGAGTCGCGAGGGATCGATCCATGCGCAAACCGGAGTGTAGAGTTGGTAATGAAATGCAGCTTCAAGGCAAGATACATGAGGCGAAGGAAAGATGAGCGTAGGAGAGGAAAGTTGCGTGCGAGCACGACGTAAGACGGCTGAGTGGGAGCGAGGAGAGCTAACGGCGACAATGAGCGCGCCAGAGATAGAGCTAGGGAAAGGGAAAATTAACGCTCGTGACGTGAAACGACGGCGATGGTGCGATTCGACGGTGCACGAAGCAGAAAGTGGTCGAGGGAAGGCGCACAAGACGATTTGACGACGGCGATCAGGATTGCGCCAGACGTAGAATGAAGTGAAGGGGAGCCAACAGCACGGTGGACGACATGATTCGAGTCCCAGAACAAGGGCAGGGATTCGCGGGCGAGGGAGTGATTCGCTGTAACAGTGGACGAGAGAATGGCGTCGGGGAAAGAGCGCTACGTCGGTGCACGACGTAGGACGAGGGGGAGAGGCGAATCGACGTGCACTATACGATAGGGCTGCGATGCCACTATCACTTAGTGCAAGACGTTGAACGAAAACGAGGGGGAAGGGGGGGGGTGTACAACATGATTCGATGGCGAGAGTGTGATTGGATCGCGAACGATCGCAAGACAAGCATCCCAAATGAACAAGTATGTTGTCAGAACGCGATAGGACGGTGCACGACACGATACGACAACAACGGAGTGATCGACCAGCACAGAACAAGGGCGGTGAGAGGGTCCGTCCACGACATGCTTTGACGACGAGGGGACGAGGGGGTGATGCCATCGCGAACACTCGCAATGGTGAATGCCAGAAGGTGAACGACGTCGATAGGAGCGTGGACAACACGATATCACGCAGACGGGGCGATCCGTCCGTGGACGACGTAAAATGGAGCCAGGGGTGTACCGCGCAAGTCAATGGAAACTGAACAATTGCGAGATGGGGAACAACGTCAAGGGAAGGTAATAGGGCGGTACTAGTAGGAGAGGTAAACGTCAGTGGACTTGGAGCGCTGGGCCACGACGTACGACTTGAATGCCAAAGGATAGACATAGCTGGGCCAGGGAAAAATATAAAGGCAATGCGCGAGTCGCCGTTGCGTACGAGTACGACGCAAAACGGCAGAGAGGAAGAGAGAGTCAACGGCGACATAAGCACCAGAGGTAGAGAGAGGTAGAGAGTTCGGGGGGAAGGGGGGAGGCGAATCGAGGCGCACGACGTAAAACGACGACGATGGAGCGATTTGTCGCTACACGGCGCAAAAAGGTGCACAACACGATTTGATGACGAGGAAGTGAAGCGATCGCGATCGATCGCGAAACGAGCATGCTGGACGTAGAACGAGGTCGAGAGACTGTGATAGCACAGTGAAAGGGGTAAACCAGTCAGTCACAACGTGCAAATACAACGTGGGGGAATGGACGTACGTGAGTTGGAGACAATGGAGAACGACGGCGAGGCTGGCCGTGGTCGCGGCGTGCGTCACATTGCACTAGCAGGACGCAAAACAGCAGAGACAGCAACAGTGATATGAGCGGCGTGCGCCAGATGCAGAAATTGATCGGGAGGAAACACAAGACGGTGCGCAGCATGCGATGAAACAATTCAGCGTACAAAACCTCTCGAGTCGTCCGAGATGAACTCGGTGAATTGTCACGTGCTCGCAATGGTACAGCTAAATCGGACGATGTGAAATAGATACATAACTTGGTTGATCAATTAGAATCTAGGGCAAAAAATAATTCCTTGCTGAAAAAGCTATTGAGATAGAAGTCGTGAGAGTAGGTCGAAGATGTTCTGGACGTAAAATGCGGATCAGCCACACGGCCAAACTTAGGTACAATGGGGGCTAAAGCTCTGAGTTGTTTGAGTGGGAGAAGGTCAAAGACTAAACCAGCTCTTGATCGAGTAACGCGCTTCAGATTGTGCATGCCTGTCAACGAATCGATCACTCGGACCTTGAAGCGTGCGACATACACGAGAAACTCCTGTTTCCATCGGATGCGCCGAACTTGCGGATTCATGGATGGTATGGGCAAAAAAATGAGTCGAAGCTCGGCGATTGTATGACCTGTAGTACGGTTGGCATCACCTAGCTACCTAGATAAATAAGGTCTGCATACCTCTCAGGCCGCTGTTGGGCCATGTATCTTCGTCTGGGTCAACGTTGATAAACACTGCGTCATACCGCCCTTTCGGCCATCCCAGCATTGGGCAATGTGCATTCAATGTTTGTGGAGGTACGGCTTGAAGGGGGTCATGAAATGACTTTTGCTGTATGCGAACTTTGTGCCAAACTTGCAGTTTATCGAACGGTAACGGCTTGTCGGCGCGATGCAGTCGGCGACCAATTTGGGTAGGCCGGTCATTGTGCCATCGGTAAACGTAATTGATCAATGCGGCACGCAAACCGGGGAGAGCATAGTGTTTCGCCACTTCATCAATATCCATACTCCGAAACGCAGGAGTGTTGTTGAGATGAAAGGCAACAGGCCCTGAAGTAAATGTGCGAGGAGGGAAAAGACATTGGTTCGAACCTGGAAGATTGCACTTCTCGAAATAGTTGGTGACCCTAGGACAATCCAAGCCGTCCATCATGCTGTCGAGGACCTCATCCGGCAAACGATGGTCAACTATAAGGTTATTGGATTGTTGGAGAGAGGTTCCTTCATTATCCAGCAAGGATAAAGCAAGCGAGAAGGCGCGACACTTCTCCTGACGATCCAGAAAACGACACATTTGGGACTCGTAGTCGTTACGATTCGTAGCGGCAGCAGGAATCTTGACGAAATCGATGTGTGCGCGTTCCGTGGTATCTGCACTCCAGTTGATGGGTGGACCGATGGAGGAGATGGACGGTACGACATTTTGCATCATTTCGAGCTTCGGTATTTGCCAGTGCTTCAGGATATCGCCGCTGTCGCCGCGACGAGCGCCGGTGTCGATGATAGCCTGTTTATGAGTATGAAACTCTGCGAGAGCAGCAGAAATGTGACGAGATGCAGTTTCATCAAGGATCGGGGCTTGAGCTCGATAGCGGAACTGTAGGAGAGCACGGACGGGTCGAACCAATCTTGCGGGCGCGGCCCCTGCAATAACGGCTACCATATATCGTTGGAGGTCGCGCTGAGTCCTTCCAGTGACTTGCTTGAGTGTCGTTATGCCTGTGTTGAAGTGCCTATATCCGGTGACGGGTTGCAAGATAGAGAAACGAAAATCTATCTCCTCGGCCCCAACGGCCCGTATGCACCAATCACAATCATGGTCGTACCACGAGCGATGGAAGAGGTGAAGCAGTTCCGGGGGGATAAAGCGCGCTGGGTCAGAAAGTAGCCAGTCCCGCCAAAATGGGAGATCGACGCCGTTGAGGCGAAACTCTGCACAAGCCTCGAAAAAGGCCACTATAGCTTCAGGATTGACACAGATAGAGTCCAGGGAATGGAGGGTATGGGCTTTAGTCCGGGGTGCATGGCGGTAGTCGTCACCGAATTGAGTGTAATCAGCGAGGGTGACTGGCGACGTCTTCCCACGGACGCATGCTATTAGACATGCTTCAGGGTAATCCACAATGCAAGTGGCGAGAGGGGTGAAGCAGTAGCGCTGGTTTCCGAGAGGGTCGGACAACATGACCCCAATGCGAGCTGCAATTTTCAACGGTTCCATGACAACGTCCACGCATTGATGATACAGGCGATCAGAGAGTACGCCTTTCATTCGTTGGTTGTCGTGAATGAACTTCGCGACGGGCAGGAAAGCGACAGGTAGGAAGGCGTGCAAAGAGGCTTTTGTTCGGATATCGGAGTGAATGTTTGCCAACGACATCAAAAGGGGGTGCGATACTTTCCCGCCTGATTGGTTGGTTACGTTGGTTTTATCCGACGAGAGGATTACCCCCAGCAGGCAAGCCCCTTCGGGGAGTTGCTCCTTTAGCAACACAGACATTAGCATATCAACTGACGACAGTAATCGGGCAGAATACCTGCATTTCCCAGGCAAGGTCAGCGGACATCCATTCACCGTACACCCTCACGAGATGTTGTGCAGTGGTGAATACCCGGTAAGGACTAAAGTCGATAGAATTACCAAAAATTGGATTGCTTAAGAGCATTTCCAAGCATTCCACCGTGTCACGATAGAAAAGTCTTGCGCGATTCTTTGTTGCATGCGGCGCGGTATCGACGGTATGACACTTCCACGGCGGTGTCTGGGGTAGCATTTCTGCGAGACTGCGTAGCCTGGAGGCTGAACGGAAAGAGAGACCAAGTTTTTTTATCTAGCATACATGGGAACATCAGTAGCCATGTTATTGAGGTGAAGTTACTAATGCACCAATGTAAGCGAGAGGAAACGGTTGATAGCAGCCATACTCAGGGATGAGGTGAGCAGAAATTCGGCTAAATCCCATTCTGCGCGGTCAGAAAATGGATAGTAAAGGTTTCTGGACCGTCGGATATCCGCGAACCGATCTTCGTCAAAAGCCTTAAGAAATGTTCGTCCATTCTTGTGGTGTACCTTGGCCGACCCCTCGAAGTATTCCTTCACAAAACCGTCCGAGTCGGCTGTTTTGGGTGTGCTATCTTCCGAGCTCGACAGTGATTCCATATCAACTGAGTCTCCAGACTCGTCAGATTCTGAAGATCCTTCGTCCAACTGCCAATGTTCCGAGTCGGTCTGAGGGAGTAATTCTATAGGATCAATGAACTCGATACCGTGGCGGTTGCAGTTCGATTGCGGCTGTGCCATATGCCTTAGCACCTGAGTGTCAGTACTGAAAGCCTTTCCGCACTTGGGACAGCGAGGAGGGTCAAGATCGTTTCGAGACATTGGGGACTGAGTCAAACTTTGGAAAACTCATTTTTTTTATGTAACTTAGGCCCTGGACCCGCGCGCGAGGACTCGGCAACGGATGGCACAGTCACATAATAACTTGAATTAGATAGATGAAAATGTATACGAAAAATACAATACGCGATGTGGTGTGATGAGGATGCGATCGTGCGGCGGCATGCATGATCTGCTCCTCGCGTTGTCGTGTACTCATCCTCCTCGTCCTCGTGTCATCCTCGCCAACGAGTCGCCATGTCCTCGTCCTCATCATTGACGATGTTACATCCGAGTCGCCGGGGACATCACGTCGTTATTGTTGCTGTTGTCCTCCTCGTGTCTGTCTTCATCACGCTGTCCTGCCTCATCATCGTCCTCGTGGCGATCATCACCTCCTGGCCCGGTGTTTGCTGTCGTTGCGTCGTCGTTGCCGCTGTGACGCGCGGTATGCCAGGCGCGTGATCTGGGTGCGTGGTACGTACACGCTCGTCTCGTCGCCCTTATCGTGTTCTCAGACTGGTTGACATCCCCGACCTGTCCTCGTCCTGGTCAGGTCCTGGCTGTCGCTGGCTTCCTCGTCCTTGTCGTGGTAAGGTCCTGGCCGTCGCGTGGTTACGTCCCCGTCACTGCTGTGTCGCGTGGCACGTTGCACACGTCGTCGTTGACGGGGGCATGTGGCACACTCATTGCGATCCTTGTCGTGTCTGGGGGTGCATGGTACGCGCACGCGTCGTCGTTGTTGCTGGGGTGTGTGACATGCTCGTAGGGCCGCATGTCGCTGTCCTGTCGTCGTGACCTCGTTCTCGCACCCTACCTGGTTGTCACGTCTGTGGCGCGTGGTGCGTGCGTGGTTTTGTCGATGTGACAGGGAAGCTGGGGACATGATGAGGGTAATGGGGGCACGATGGACATCTTTGGGACACGACGGGATGTTGTAGATGGGATGGGGACGTAATGGAGGTGTTGTGGACGCGACGGGGATGCTGGGGACGTGAAGGGGGCGTGGTGAGCCTTGTGGATACGACGGGGGTATTCGGGATGCGACAAGAATGCGAGGGACGCGATGGAAACCTTTGAGACACGAAGGGGACACCGTAGACGCGATACGAACATTGTAGCTGCGATGAGGGTGCCGTGGACGCGATGGAAACCTTTAGGACACGAGGGGTATGTTGCAGACGCGACGGGGACAGCGGAGATGTGATGGGGACGCTGTATACGCGATGGGGCGGTTGCAGAAGCTGTAGATACGATGGGAACGTACGATGGGGAACGGAAACCCTTAGGACACAAAGGGGACACTGTAGATGCGATGCGAACGTTGTAGCTGCAATGAGGGCGCCGTGGATGCGATGGAAACCTTTAGGACACGAGGAGTATGTTGTAGACGCGACGGGAACAGTGGAGATGTGATTGGGACGTACGATGAGGAACGGAAACCTTTAGGACACAAAGGGGCAGTGTAGATGCGATGCGAACGATGAGGGCGCCGTGGAAGCGATGGAAACCTTTGGGACACGAGAGGTGTGTCGTAGACGCGACGGGAACAGTGGAGATGTGATTGGGACGTACGATGAGGAACGGAAACCTTTAGGACACAAAGGGGACACTGTAGATGCGATGCGAACGTTGTAGCTGCGATGAGGGTGCCGTGGAAGCGATGGAAACCTTTAGGACACGAGGGGTACATTGTAGACGCGACGGGAACAGTGGAGATGTGATTGGGACGTACGACGAGGAACGGAAACCTTTAGGACACAAAGGGGACAGTGTAGATGCGATGCGAACGTTGTAGCTGCGATGAGGGCGCCATGGAAGCGATGGAAACCTTTAGGACACGAGGGGTACGTTATAGACGCGACGGGAGCAGTGGAGATGTGATTGGGACGTACGATGGGGAACGGAAACCTTTAGGACACAAAGGGGACAGTGTAGATGCGATGCGAACGTTGTAGCTGCGACGAGGGGGCCGTGGAAGCGATGGAAACCTTGATGACACGAGGGGTACGTTGTAGACGCGACGGGAACAATGGAGATGTGATTGGGACGTACGATGAGGAACGGAAACCTTCAGGACACAAAGGGGACACTGTAGACGCGATGCGAACGTTGTAGCTGCGATGGAAACCTTTAGGACACGAGGGTATGTTGTAGACGGGACGGGAACAGTGGAGATGTGATGGGGGCGCTGTATACGCGATGGGGCGGTTGCAGATGCGATACGGACACGATAAATGCGATGGGGACGTACGATGGGGAAGGTGTGGACGCGTGAGAACGCGACGGGGGCATTGGATGCGCAACAAGGGCGTTTTGGATGCGACGGGGACACTGGGTGCGCGATGTCGTTTGGAAACGCGTTTGAGGTATTGGGGACACGATGAGGACGACGGGGACGCGATGGGTGTTTTGGGTGGGGCATTTGGAACTTGATCGGGCATTTGGAACACAATGGGGACGTCCAATTCAAACTCCGATAAGTCTACACCCAAACAAACCGGCAGCCACGCTCTCGCTCAGGCTGGCAGTACTCTCCGAAACGCAAAGGAAGCATGCGGTCTCACGCTGCAAAGGTTGCACCTCGGAGCTCAAAAGATCTGTTCGTCAGTGCTTCCGAGAGCGATGATGCAATGAGCCAAAGCGAACTTGAACCCGCCGGATGTACACCTTCCGGTGAACAGGTGCGTTCTGCCATTCTGTGTGCAACTGTATTCTAAGATGTCAGTCAATCATATGTAGGTGCCCACGTCGCAGGAAGAGGCTGATATACAGCTGCGTGCAGCAATGGCGAGGAGGAAGGTCATGCGTGCAGAGCGTCGTCTTGCAATATGTAGAGCGCGAGAGCACAGCATTCTGAAACAGCTGTACTGTTTTCAAGCCGAGCTTGCGGGGCAAAACGTGCATGTGGCAGAGCAGAAAATTGGTGGCCTGCGGGATACAATGCGACATCATGGATTTCAGGTTGTGCCATCGTTCTCAAACGCTAAGTCTTCGAGGTATTAGCTTTTTCTTCTGTCACCGCTGTTGATGTAAAATCCGACTTCTTTTGGTTCTTCAAATCACTGATCAGTGAAACACTTATGTTTTGCGTCTGGCACGCCTCCCTCCCTGTGATCGCCCCTTCACTGTATTGTTCGCGCTTGTATCACCATTGTTCTTCGTCGCACAGCGACCTATCGAGATTTAGGTCATATTCGTATACCCCTCCCTCACTCCTGTTCTGTATCGCGTACACACGCATACGCCCTCTCTTGGCCTCGTTCTCCGTCGCACACTATCTTTGGTCCTCATCGTTTATTGTATTGTGTACCGTCGTGTCAATCGATCCACTGGCATAACTCGCATTCAGCACTAGCCAGAGTATAACTAGTAATAGTGCGGCGGACCTCAAGCTACGGCAGCTCGATGGAGCTCTTTACCTCAACAAATTCTACCAACAAATACGTACTTTGCGCTTATCGTAGATGATCGCTATCGATCCTGCATCACTCATCCGTCTCGTTTTTTCTTTTGTTCTCTACATACAGTTGAAGCTGCATTCCAATTGACTGACATTCTCAACAATAGTATACAATGCCCCCGCGCGGTCAGCAGAAGGACTCGCTACCACACAAGTACTCCACAGTTGACGCCACATACAAGCTCGGTTCCTCCCCCCTTCCAAGGGACGGACGCAAAGTCACCACGATGGACAAGTTCCTCAGCATCGAGCTACAAGGAAGGATCATCAAGGAACGACGCGTTAGCAAAAGCTCTACGTCCTCCGAGCTTAAGCTCGGTTTTTTTCTGGATTTGATATTCAAAAGTATCACCAAAGACATCAAAGACTTCACCCTCGATTCACTCGTCGTCCCTGCTTCGTCCATCCCTGCCGGTTCCTTACATCCATCCGTGTCCCTCAACAGCAATCACGAAGGGTCGCAACCCATTCAACTCTACGATACACAAAATAAGCGCTGGAAGTGGAGCCTTCCATTGATCGATCCCACCCCAAACATAGAAGAACCAGCCAGCTCCGAGCATCAGGTTGCTCTCTTTCTCAACTGTATCGCAGACGCTTTCGCGGCCAGTCAAGCCGCAGCCGGCAATGATCTCAAGGGACGATCAAAGCATCACCGTCAATGGCTAGCGAACTGGAGCAAGAAGCCCTTGGAAAGTTCCACAGGGTGTGCCCGCAAGCCCGACCTCATCTTAATAGAAAATGCCATCCCCCCCGACGAGGTCAACTGGCTTAGCCCCAAGGTTATCGCCGAGTACACCAAGGAATCCTATCAACCCGCCACTCGTATCGGTAAAACGATGGACACCAAGGCGTATCTCACTCTGGTGGATCAACCTTGGAGACGTTTTGTCCTCGGGTTGAGCATTGCTAACATCCAACTTCGAGTCCATTTTTACGACCACTCGGGCGGCGCGATTTCCCCCGCTTTCCACATCCATAATGACCCCCAGCACTTCGTCTTGATTGTTGCCGCCCTCACCTTCGGTTGTCGAGCCATGATCGGCCTTGACCTTACACTCGATATTCACCCTCCCCCTTTGAAAGCGCGAAAACGCTTTATACGCGAAGTCGCATCTACAGAAACCAATGACGACCCAGTTCCCGATTCTCCCCTTCCTACCGAGTCTGACGAGGAGTCGATTTCCCCCGCGTCACTGCTCGACCACGAGAAGCTAACCCCCCCTCCTGCGGAGTGTAGCGAGATGGAATGTGACGAGGGGTCGCTCACCATTGCATATCCACGTTCATTCCATTCCCCCCCCTCCACTTTAGACCCTCCTCCGTCGATCGGGAAGATCCGGGTTGGAAACGTTTATTACGAAATCATCAAAGTTCTTTTCTCAAGCACGGGGTTCGTAGGGAGGGGAACTGTCTGCTACCTCGTGCGACTTGACGGCGTATACTACGTGATCAAGGACCATTGGGTTGGCAACTTGAACCCCGATGCACTACAGGATCCGATGAAGATCCACGAAGCAAAAATGATGAACTGCATGAAAGGTGTCGATGGAGTACCCGAGCTGCATGGAGCTTGGGTAGTTGAGGTCGAAGATGGGATCCCGGACAACACGGGACGCTATCGTATGGAGGCCTACTGGAAATGCGTCACGCTGAGAACCCATGTCCGACTGGTGATGTCGCCTTGCGCGCGTCCTCTGACGATGTTCAAGTCGAAGAAGGAGCTGGTTGGATGTATTCGGGACGTTGTTGGTAGTAAGTATACTTGACACGACGCTACAATGTATTTGCCTGAGCTGGTGTAGTCATACAGCAAGCGCTTGACCGGGGCATCCTTCATCGCGACTGCAGCCTTCCCAACACAATGATTCAAGACCTTCCAAATGGAGCTTCGCGCGGGCTTCTCCTAGATTGGGAATTTGCCGTTGAGATCACGAAACGTGGAGAATACAATGTGGGGGGTACTGTGCGTCCATTTATTTTCCCATGTTCTTTCCAAGCTGAGGCACATCTGAATAAGGGGACGCTCCCATTCATGTCAGTGCAAATACTCAAACAACTGGAAACTGCTTTTGCCAAATCTTTCGCGATGAACACACCATCCATTCGCAAAATCGCATCCCTCACCCGCGCCTTTCTCAACGAGCCTATCACCGTACGACACTCCTATGCAGATGATGTCGAATCGCTCCTCTACGTTCTTGTATGGGTCATCGTGATGTACGATGGTCCGCTTGGGTACGAACGTCGCGATATCGGGCATGAAAAGACCTTTCTCGCCCAATGGACCGAACTGGCCACCTCAGAACCTTCCATCGCGCGCAACTCTAAATTCACTTTCATCATGGATGTCGAATGCAGCCACCTTGAAAAGGACGTCACACCTTACTGTCGCGATCTCATTCCTCTCGTTAACCAATGGCGAGCGCTTCATAGGAGCGCTGTGTTGGAACAATCACAAGTCGACATCGCCGCTGTCATGGGCATGTTGGATGCCTTCATTGAAAGCATGCCGGAGGAGCCTGCAGGAGAGATGACAAACGCATTCAAAGAATTGAGGTCGCAATCATCTAAACTCACGGCCGCATGCAAACGCGTCCCAACCGAAGACAAGTCAACAGACGTCATCGCCATGCTTTCTGACTCGTCCAAACGTCTTCGCGATGATGTGCGAAGTGCTGAGAACCTGCCTTTACCTCACAAGCGTTTCAAGCCCGGCTTGTAATCACCTTCACATTCAAGTTTGCATTTGGTTCTTGTATCAAGCTTTTTTCTAGTTTCGTTTTCTCGTTGTAGGAAAGTCGAAACTACTCCCAAACCGGCACCCCGAATCGGCACTTCATGAACATGCAACACTTTTGTGTTTTTACTTCATGTATCAAAGTAGCTACTACGTACACCTACGAAGTTGAACGAACAAAAACGTTTGCACTGTCGCTGACTAATGTGTGTGACTGACAAGGGTGACTGACCAGGGTGACGGACCTACTGACAAGTGACTGACGATCGGTGACTGACAGGTGACTGACCAGTGACTGACAGGTGACTGACCAGTGACTGACAGGTGACTGACCAGTGACTGACAGGTGACTGACCAGTGACTGACAGGTGACTGACCAGTGACTGACAGGTGACTGACCAGTGACTGACGTGTGACGAGTAACCTATGTGACTGACATCGTGACTGACATTGTGACTGACATTGTGACTGACATCGTGACTGACATCGTGACTGACATCGTGACTGACATCGTGACTGACATGACACGTGACAGCACCGTCAAGAAGATGCTGCCGCGGTCGTCGATGCCTTGCATGCCAGCCACCCACGCTCCTATCGACCTTATACGCCGATTGCTCTCGATGGCATCATCCCCTCATATCACGATGGTCAGGCCAGGCAGCAGTTCCGGGAACAAGCCACCATCAAGGCCCCTCCGCTCCAGAATCCACAGGTTACACGGCACAGAACTCGTCACAGATCCTACTCTGACCCATTCTTGGATCCCATACATCAAGCTAAACCAGTCCCTCGCTTACCCCCAGAACCACCCCCGAAATACGCCCCTCACTCAAAGTCGTCCTCCACAAATAAACAACACCATCACCGCGACCACATCCTCGACGCAGTCAGAGACACCATTCAGCTCACCTCAGATCGCCCCAGGACCAGTCGAAGCCAGACAGTCGCCGGGTACGTATCCTTGCTCGCTCCCCAACTGATTTCCCATGCTCAATTCCCCAAAAGTAATCAACAATCTTCAGGCACTTCCCACACTCACGGCCGTCGCTACATGTCTCAAGACTCAGTCTTACATGTAGCCAATGCCATAGAAAATCAAAATCAAAACCTCGTGGAAAGAAGGGCTCCGTTCATGCGGATGTCATCGACAGACTCGATTTCAGTGGTGTAGGGCTAAGTACGTCCTTGTCCATCCCACCCCTCTCACTCATCCTTTGCTCCATCCCCGTTCCCCAGTGTTCCACCATGATGGCCCCTTCGATACCTGTGCCCCATCGCGCAACCGTCATCGCACGCAAGCTCCCATGCTTGCCTGGAGCAGTCCACCAGGCAAAGACACCTCCGCCCCCACGAACACCCCCTACTCGTCTCCAGATGTCTACAAGGGGGTATTTTCTCCCACATACGACCCCCCAAAGAAGAAAGTAGGTGCTCTCGCAGAGGCTTGGGGAATTCACGAGCCGGAACCATACGAGGAATTATTTGCAGGTGGAGGCACCGCTCGCCGTGATGGCGACACTCCGGCCAATTCAATCTATGCCGGTGAAGAGGGACACAGATCTCGCCATGGCGCCCCACAACATTCCCTCGGGCGCCGTTCAAAGGATGGCCGTGACCTCCAGGAGGTCTACAGGGAATACCCAGACGATGACGCCAGGCAGGCGCGTGACAAGGACCGCTCGGAGAGGGAAAATCGTCGGGGACGACGTGGCGCTTTGCCTCCTCCACGGCCAATCATGGTCCCAGACGCACACGATGCTCCTCTCTCTGATGTTCAAAGTGGTCCTGGGCCCCCCTCGAGTGTACCCAAACGCACAAAGTCTATCTGTTGTCGTCAAAGTGTGTCGTGGACTCTCATCGCCCTTATTCTGCGCTTTACACTGATCGACCACTCTTCGGAGTCGTATCGTGTTGTGCACTGATTTCGTTCTACCCGCCGCCATTGCTCCTGCCTGTCACCTATTTTTTTTCTCCAGCTTACGGGTTTGCTCCATCGCCGTGTCTCGACATCGTCCAACATCAGGCAACTCCTATCGTGATCGTGCGGGATTGCATTGCTCCTTCAAGTTCGGTCATCAAATCGTGCTGAGCACCCTCCAGGCCTTATTTTGCCCTTTGCACCAATTGGTCACGCGCACCCGCCGACCCATTGTGTCGTGCACGTCAACTCGCTTCCCCCGATCTCGTTCTGCCTCTGGCATGCTCGTGTCGCTGTTGTTATGCTCTCTTCGCACACTCTGCTGTGTCGTATTCTGCATGCACGCAACGGCTAGCTTTGCTGTCGTCCTGCACTCTTTCTCGTTCATGTATGTCCGTCCCCCTCTCGAGTTCGATGTACAAATAGTGACTAACTGGCCAGGTTCCAGCAGTACACGATCAGATCCGGCGTATATCTATATCGTGGGGAGTTGGGTGTACGGCGAGCGCACGAACATGGCATATATGCATGGTGGGAATGCGGGAGAGCGCTGAGCGGCGGGTGGAGAAGAGAGTCGAGCTCTGGATTGAAGGAGGCGAGGTTGGATGATGCCTAGGTGATGCGTTTGGCGAGGTGCGTATTGTCGAGTTTGGGCTCTAGAATGGTATATGATGCGAGGCTGTTCAGGAAGAGGTTATACGACAAGCGGGGTATCTGATTCGCAGGCAACGGTACGGATCTCTCGCTCAAGCCCCCTCACGTCCTCGAGCCTCCTCACATCCTCAAGCCTCCTCATCTGCTCGAGATTCTTCACATCCTCAAGCTTCCTCACGTCCTCAAGCCTCCCCGCCTCCTCGAGCCTCCTCACACCCTCGGGCTTCCGAGCCTGTTCCCGAATCTTGACAAACTCACTTTCATAATCTAAACATGCGTAAGCCGTACTGTTCGAACCCGAATCGACTATGGATGAGTTAGCCTAAGTGTACTTAAAACGTCATCCGAACGAGCCTACCACTGAGGCCATCTTTGCCTTTATTCTTTTCCTATCGAATTTGCGACGCAAAGGGAGAAGGTTGGGATATTACAGTACACGTATCGGGCTAGTCAAATAGCAAGGTCAAGTTGCCGGTAGAAGAGAGTAGATAAACTAACGTGTTGTATTTATGGGACAACCCTAGTCGAATACTGTCAATAAGCGAACAGTATGTTCACCAGAACATTGCAAACCCACCTGCTGCTGAACTGTGCGTTTTGAGTGCGAGGGCAGTCCAAGACGACACTTCAAATAGGCGAATTCCACGAGGATGAGCCATATCGAGTTGTTTGTGTTTATTTATGGCCGCTGTGCTATGGACGTTCGCGATCGGTTCATTCCAACCCTGTGATGCATCAATCATCAGAAAACATTCACCAAGTGTCTACTGCATTGCGTTAGTGTCGGCATTGTTCAGGGCATCGGGGGCCGGAGAGGCAGGTTTGGATTAATGTGTTGCATGTTGCATCACCGTTCGACATACGCCTGCGGGCATTCAATAAATCATACACCGCGGCGATGGTGATACCAGCCGGGTGGACGTTGACGGGGGAGAAGGGGAGCATGATGCAATGCGATATGCTTGGATGAATCACGCGCAGACCAAACAATTGCGACGCATGCGAGAACAGAGCCTGAAACGATACACCTGGTCAGCAACGAGGTCACTGAGACAAGTCGGCCACCTCGGACGACGGCGACGGCGATCCAAGAGGACATGTACTAGTATGCCCTGCGAACAACGTAACGGGTTCTATCACCCTCCAATCATCAGTGCTTGATAGACTCGATTTCAGGAGGGAGAGTTCAGCGCTGCTGCAAGCGACGAGGGCCAAATTTGTGCACATTTCGTGCTTGCCCAAGTTCTCCTTGCGATCTACGCACCAAGTCAGCCAATATTAATGGTCGTATCTGACCATGGCGGAGATAGTCTCCGGAAGTCTCCGTGTGTGGCACTCGACTTGCATCCGTGTGCATTGCTCTCCCGCCCAGTGCATATACACCCACCAAAAACACGATAAATACAGCGCAAAGCATCACGTACGCATATCCATCAATTTATTTACATAATTGAATTTGTTTCGACTGCTGAACGGTGTTCTAGGATGACGATCACCATCAAAGGTCGGGTTTCAGGACTGCTGGACCTTCTGCTTGGTATTTATTTCTTCCAGATATCGACCTTCATACACAGGCAAAATGCAAGCTCCCCACTGCTAGGTAATACCGTGTCACTTTTGCTGTCGGCAACACCTCGCGGTCGACGAACAATGCAAAGCGAAACAGAATCGCACTGTTTGGGATGGAGCTTTCTATTTGTAAGTGCATGTCGCTTATCCTACGTGAGTGAACTAAGTATCGTCAATGACGGAGACGATCGCTCCCTCCTGCTTACATCGGTTTACCCGCTCCGTCTCCTTCAATGACTGAACAGCCCTTGCGGTGACTCGTATGTTCACGTATTAGCCTACATTCGCTCTTCAGACGCAAGCTCTTCGTGTCGTGCGTCCCACACAAGGCCTCGCTCTGCGCCGCCTCACCACGGTCGCGCCTTCCGCATCCGCATCGATGAGCACGAGCGCAAACGCACCCTTACTCATCCCATTGGGCAACGTCGAAGCCCAGTGGGAAACGCTGACCAAGGCGGATCGGAAGACGGCACAGAGACAGCTCGAGGAAGTTCAGAAAAAGGACTGGAGTTGTCGGTAGATGAGAAAAAAGCTGGTGTGTCGACACAGTTTATGTTTTATGCCTCGTTCTATTTTCCTTGTTTGGTTCCTTGCCTGTCCTCGGTTGACTGTGTTTCTACTGTTCTTGACTGGGTGGTCGACGTGGTACTCATGCTTCGTTCCTTTTCCTCGTCCAGGTTGTGCATGATACGCAATTCGGGACTACCTCGCGAACATACGCGTGTTAATACGACAGCTTATTACGTTGCATTCGGCCCACCTGGTCCTCGCGCTCCCGTCAGCCAATCTGGCGAAGATTTTGAGCTTCTCTATTCGATGGGTCTCGTCGGCGTTGCAGGTCTGTTGTCATGGGCCGTTCACTCGCGGGGTAAGTCCATTCGTTCCTCCTTCTATTACTGCCCTGTTCTATGCTCCCCCTCTGCGTGTTGCTTGTCCCCGCATCCGTTGTCTGTCTGGCCCTGTTGACGGAATCGCGAGGAATCAGATCTCGTTGACTGACCTACGTTTGCTCTAGCATTCCCCCAAGACGCTCTCCCGAGAATGGAACGAAGCCTCGAACGAGTGTGCGCGCGAACAAAGGCTGGATCGCATCACGGGTACGTGGTCCTTCTCCTCACCCTCGTCGATGAACTCACGGTGCGCCGTCTAGGTATCATCGCATCGGACGACTACAAGAGCAAGGCGTTCATGCAGAACTAGCGGCCTGCACTTAGGCGTGGTCCCTCGTCGTATCGGATGCTCTCTATTATGCACTCTTTATTCTCACAACTTAGAGACGAGAGGATGGCCCGTTTTTGCCGGTGGTAGAGGATTGCGTTGATCGTAAACGATGCATTTCTGTTATTTATATCTCTGACGTGTCGTGGGGTGATGTGCATGGCAGGAAGTTGGAGGACTCGGGTAAGGTAGGCACATCCCCTCAAAGTCTTCCTTCTCTGTCTGCTCCCTTATGTTTTATCTACGCGTCTTGTCGTTGGAATCGGATCGTCCCTGATTCTCTTCCCCTCAGAAAGATACTCAGCCCGGAATCGAAAGAAGCCTATGAACCGAACGAGTATGCGCGCGAGCAAACGTTGGGTCACATCAAGGGTGTGCAATGACGTCGCGTCCTGTTCGGCATACACATGCTCCTATTCCATGTCTAGGTAACCTCTTCAGTGGGCTGTATTCGCAGAGGGCTCGTTCAGAACGATGGTGAACCATGGCTGGCCTCTTGGACCGACAAGCAGGGCAGAGACAGCCCTAGGAAATCATGGAAAAGGATCGGAAGTGGATGAGAGCAAAGCTGGTGTGTCGACAGTTTATTTTTCTGCCCTGTTCCATCATTCCTACCTTTTTTTGCTTCGTTCGTCGTCTGTTGCCAGATCTTGGTTCACTGGATCTCTGCCGTCGTTTGACTGTGTGGACATGCACTTGGCCGTTAAATGGCTTCTTCTTTCCCTCCAAGTCGACCATGTCGCACGCGCACAACTCGGCGCCAACTGTGCACTATTTGACCCGTACGCACACGCGTTGCATTAGCTGACTCGCATTCGGCCCGCGCAGTCCCCACAATCCCGTCAGCCCACCAGGTGATGGTTTCAAAGTGTCCCTTACGCGCGCCTCGTAGGTCTCTTGTCGCAGACAATCTGCTTGCGGCGTAAGTCCATGCGATGCTCTTAGTCCTCAAATCCCTTGCTCTATGCTCTGTCTCCTCGCCTCGCTAGTCTCTTATCGAGGGAATCTCTCGAAATAGATTGCGTTGGCTGACGGTCCTGCGTGTTTCTTTGTTTGCTCTAGCACCATCGCCGCCACCACCACCCAAGACACTCACCGAAGATTGCAAGGCTCGGACGACCGTGCGCTCGCGCGCCAAAGATGGATCCCATCCGGGGCTCTCGTCGCATCCCTAATCTTGTCGGGAGGCTGAAAGGACAGCGAGTTCAATCAGAACCAGCGTCTAGACGATGGACCTTGGCATGTCCCTTGTCTCGCGTTGTGTGTTGCTGACAGCTCCTACTGCTCTCTCGCAAAGTCTTTCAACAACATCGACAACTTAGGAGTGAAACGACCTCCCATGTTGCCAGGATAGTAGACGATTGACCGCGAACAATAAATAATTTTATTTCTCAACGACTTGAAGCGTCGCGCGTGCATTGTCGTGGTGAGGCCGTCGATCGCCGTCCGCTTTTGTGGATTCTTGGGCTACCACGTAGCAAGCTCTGCAAGAGGGTTGGCTTCGGAGACGGGCAAGGCGTGCGGCATAGCGCATATACCCAGCTCAATTAATGTCTCGTTATTCGGCGTGTATGAAATAAGGGAGGAAGTATTATAACCGTACCTATGGTATCTCACTGGTTCCATTGCGGGGACTCGGGGGACTGATGGGAAAACTTCAACTGCCTCTTGGACGCTGAAATTGACTGGCTTGAGGACGGACACTCTAAATTGCCGCTGTGAGATGGAACAAAGGAAGCAAAGGAAGAGGAACGAGTGTCGGATACTAGCATGACGCACAAGTGATCATGCCTCGCCCCGGGCCTGATGCGTGGTTTTCATGTATCCACCGTGACGTCAGGGCAACGAGGGAGCACTGTCCATTTCACCTTGGGAAATCCTCATGGAGGATGGACGGTTCGTCTTGCAGTCGACTGGACTGGATGTTGGCGGGGGAGGAGGGGAGCGTGATGCGATGCGAGGCACACGGATGAATTACGCGCAGACCAAATCATGCGACAGCTCCGAGAACACGATAAAACGCGTCACTCGATCACGTAACACCGAGGACGCGAACAAGGCTCCGTCAGGGAATTTCCTGGGGGTTGTTTGTACACATTTATGCTTGTGCGTTCGCCCACTTTTGGTCCGCTCCGTCTCCCTCAATGACTGATGCCACAGCCTATGCGGTGATTTGGGGCGTACATTCGCTCTCCAGATGCAAGCTCTTTGTGTCGTGCGTCCCACACAATGCCTCGCTCTGTGCCGCCTCACCACGCCAGTCGCGCAAGCCGCATCCACGTCGACGAGCACGAGCGCACCCTCACTCATCCCGTTGGGAAACATCGAAGCCCAATGGGAAAAGCTGTCGCGCAGAGACAACTCGAGGACAGTCAGAAAAGGGACTGGAAGTCGTCCAATGCCGGTAGATGAGAAAAAAGCTGGTACGTGTTGACGCGGTTTATTTTTTATGCCTCGTTCTCTTCCTACCGTGGTTCTTTCCTTGTCCTCGGTTGACTGCGTTTCTGCTGACTGGGTAGTCCACGTGGTACTTATCCTTCTTTCCCTTGTCTGCGATACCTCACGTGTTATACGACAGCTTACTACGTTTCATTCGGCCCACATGGTCCTCGGACCCCCATCAGCCAACTCGGCCCGGTGAAGATCTCAAAATCCTCCTCTACACGATAGGTCTCGTCGGGGTTGCAGGTCTGTTGTCATGAGTCATTTATGCTCGGGGTAAGTCCATCTGTTTCCTCTCGTCACTCTTCTGTTCTATGCTCCCCCTTGCGTGTTGTTCGTCTCTCCATCCTCTGTCTGTCTGGACGGCATCGCTCTGGATCGGATCGCGTTGACTGATCCGTGTTACTCTAGCACCACCCCAAGACACTCCCGAGAAAGGTAAGAAGCCTCGAGCGAGGGCGCGCGCGAGCAAAACCTGGATCCCATCACGGGTACACGTTCCTCCTCACCCTCGTCGATGAACCCACGACACGCCGTCCAGGTATCGACCACAAGAGCAAGGGGTTCGTGCAGAGCTAGGGTCGGGCACCTGGGCGTGGTACCTCATCGTATTGGATGCTCTCTATCGCGCACTATTTATTTTCTACATATAAACAATTTATAAACGAGAGTATTAGAGGATTGCGTTGATCGTGGATGATGCATTTATTTTATCTCTGACATGTCGTGGGGTGATGTGCGTGCTTGGGCTGAGTCCCTTGGCCGGAAGTTTGTCGAAAAGGCTTATTGGTTTCCATGTCGCGCCGATCAAAGATGGGTGATACTCAACTTTGATAAAGAACAGACATTGCTTAAGCATTCTATTATCTGGTATGAACAACATAGTATAGAACGTGAGATCACTGCCTTCTGTTTTCTGTCCCGCAGTCATCGTCCCCTGCGAGGATCCGGGTGGGCAGAGGAAGCGAGACCAATTTGCTCGAGGTTCGTGAGGCAGGGTGGGGACGGTTTCGGCGCGTAGGTGCAAGCTAGGGTCCCCATCGTATCCCGATCCCGCCCTGACCTGACCTACGTGCTCTCCACGTCGCCGCGTGTTCGCATCTGAGTGTCTGATGAGTCCGAGGAACTCTAGACATCATCGTGGTGTTTCGGGACAGAGAGCGGGATCCAAAAACTTGAAGTAGCCGCGGTGGGTTCCAAAGTGGGGAATGCGGGACCGAACGTGGTCCTGCGTAGGGAAACAGCTGGCGGGGCGGAGACGGCGGGCGGAGGGAGACATACCGTGAAATTGGGCCCTGGGTGAATCGCGCTTGGACCAAACAATTCAACGCCAACGAGGATGGCGACTATGGCTATAAGGAACTCCAAAAACCTAAACATAAAATAGGTCAAGACCCGGCAAGTCGACGATGTACCGCAAGAGAGAGACAACGCAATATGGGAAGTCCGGGGGCGCGAATTACTGATTCTGCAGGCCGCAGGGGTTGGCTTGTGAGACGTCCAATCACCGTGAAGGATGGATTCAATCTCTCCGCGCAGCGAATGTCAGGTGACAGTCGGTAGTTCCCGGATGGCGGTGCAACCGCATTGCACACAGCAACTACTCGTACATTGTCCACCTCACCCATACCAGCATGAATACAGCTACTACAGCGCCAAGTATCAGGTACACATGTTCTTGGCATCGTTTGTGGGTGTGCTGACACGTTTCTAGGGCGAAAACGATCACTATCAAAGGTGGGATGGCGACGCTACTGGTAGACCCTCCGTCGCTTGACGCTCACCTTTCTTCCAGACATCGAGCTTCGCACTCGGGCGAAACGCAGGCTTCCCACTGCCAGGCAGTACCGCGTCACGTTCGCTGTCGGCAACACGTCGCGATCGACAAACGACGCAAAGGAAAAACAGAATCGCACAGTTTGGGACAATACCTGTTATTTGTGAGTACATGTCGTTTATGCGACGTCAGCGAACTAAGACGGGAACGATCGCTCCGTCCTACTTCCATCGGTTTACCAGAAACACCGTTTTGGAAGAGACGAACTCGTTGGAACTCTAAGTGATACCATCGGTGGGGCGCTGGAGAAATTGCAGGAAGGAGGTACGAGGACCGTTGTACCCCATCATTCACTGAAGCGAGTCGATGTTCGCAGTGCTCGAAGATCAGCTATGCTCTGATCGGCCCGATCTTTCAGGGATCACAATCAAGTTTTCGTTGGCCGCCAAGCAACGTGGCAACCTCGACGCGGGACAGCGTCAAGCTACATACGCTCTCACTGCTGCGACCAGAGCGGTCGGGATCGTGAGCTCGGTGGATTCAGCCCTCAGGCCTCGTGTCTAGGCTGTGCCAGTGGTGGGTCGCAGCGAGGACTCTTATCTCGCGTCACGTTCACTGCAACCACGAGATGTATAAAGCTTGCGTCGTCGCTCCTTCCCCCCTCATCCTTTCTTACCTCCGTCATTCTTACTATGAGCTTCATAAGACTCAACCGGGAGAAACGTAAGGCGAAGGAGCCTACTGTCGCTTCACTCAGCTCTTTCATGACAGAGAGTCCGTCTCCTCCACCGGTAGATGATACCTGGGAGACAGTCGACATCTCTTCAACTGAATATGCTCGTATGCGTCGAGAGGTGATGCAGCTTGTCAACGATTTGCGATCATTGGGGCAAGCCGAAAACTGCTGTTTCCTCCTTGTCGCTGACACCTTTGCTTAGTGGGGAGACTATGATCGATCTTCCATCTATCGTTGTTATCGGTGGCCAGTCCGGTATGGATCAGTTGTAGTCCGTCTCGCTGTCAGCTCACTGTATCCTTGTCAGCTGGAAAGAGCTCTTTGGTGGAAGCAGTTAGCAACGTAAGTCGCATTGAATGTTCATGAAGCAATAGAAGATGCCTGACTGTCTGTGTCAGATATGTGTCCTGCGAGACAGTGGAACCTGCACGCGGTGTGTCCAACCCTTTCCATGTTGATGCTGTCCTTATCCTCGGATACTAGATGCCCCATGGAGTGCACCATGTCCAGTAACGCGACCACCTGGTCCTGCACGATTAAACTTCGCTTGGATTACGATTCATTCGGACGGCCCGTTGCACCTGGTCAACAGGAGGACATACTATTCGGACCCACTATCACCGACCAGGACGATATGGATATCTGGCTCCGTCGCGCGCAAGCAGCGATTCTCAATCTGAGTATCTCCCCAGCAATCTTCTACAGGAAGAGCATACAAGATTTGAAAGACTCCACTCCGACAAACTCGCTCAAGTTTTCAAGAAATGTAGTCTCCATCTTCCTCGAAGATCCGACTGCGACTGACTTGTCCTTTGTCGACTTACCTGGTTAGTGAGGCGTCCACGCGCAAACATGTCCTGACCATCTCTTATAGGGTTAATCCAAAACGAGGATGATGAAGTGATCGAGCTGGTGAGACAGCTCACCGAATCGTACATCAACCGGCCAAACACGATCATCCTAACCACCATACCGATGACGGGTAACGTAAACCACTCATTATTTCGGACTATGTCTGATTACATGTCCATGTAGATGACATTCAGAACCAGCTCTCCGTGCAGCTGGCAAGGCGTGCCGATCCCGAAGGAGAACGCACTATAGGTTTGTCGACAGGTTGTTGACATACGCTTGTCTCTCACGACGATCCTGATAGGCATTCTCACGAAACCT
Source organism: Tylopilus rubrobrunneus (assembly GCA_038091235.1). Taxonomy (NCBI): domain Eukaryota; kingdom Fungi; phylum Basidiomycota; class Agaricomycetes; order Boletales; family Boletaceae; genus Tylopilus; species Tylopilus rubrobrunneus. Next base: position 5,097 of record JBBPOC010000029.1, on the reverse strand, counting down.
GACATGCTTTCGGACGGCTCCATCACCTCTAGACAGAACTGGCTTGACGCCATTGAAGGACGTGCACACGAGTTGAAGCACGGGTATTACTGTGTTTGCCTCCCCGACGATGCTCAACGGGGACAACGCCTCTCAAGGTCGGAGCTACAGCAAATTGCGGCCAAGTTTTTCGATGAGACCGCACCCTGGAGCAGGGTTGCTAATCGGAAACGTTTCGGGATCCCTGGATTCGTGTCGGACATCAGTGTCTTGCTTGTGAGGCACATCAAAAACGCGTGCGTCGTGTCCCTGCTTGCTTGAAACTCGCCCCATGCTCAACGAACTATTGTATAGCATTCCAGGACTCAGACAGAATGTCGAGCAATTGCTAGATTCTTGCTTGCAAAAAATCGGTAATCTACCCAAGCCGTTGGATGCTGATCCTCAGATTGAGGTCCTCAATCGAGTCAACGCCTTTTGCGATGCTTTCAGAGGTGCCGTTTCAGGTGCCAATTTGAAGACCCTCTCGCAGCGGAGCCGAGCGATTTATACGATATTTGCTCGGGAAATTCGAGGCACCTCTCCTGATTTCCGTCCCTTCGACGAGCCCGCACATTACCAGCGAATTGAGGTGCTCGATGTTGAAGAGCGCGAAGAGGACAGGGATTTTACAGTAAAGACGATGGGAGTGTATGACGTTCGGAAGACAATCGCAGAGTCGGTGTTCCTTACCAGTCATCTTACTATCAGGTTTTCTTACGCACAGTATAGGTCGACCACGTGGGAGCTTCCAGGCAACATGCCGTATGAGGCCAAGATCCGCCTTATCCACCAATTCACGGACCTGTGGCCTCGGCCTGCGAAGAAGTGCCTGGCATGCATAAATGACGTGCTCGATGATGTCGTTCAGGAATTCGTCAGGACGCATTTCGGTCGATTCAAAGTGCTCAAGGATTTGATCGCGTACGTCATTCATAGCGTTATAGCCAATTTTCGTTGTTGACTCGCTTTCATCTGTAGGGATTTCATGCGGCCCGACATTGGGGCATGCAAGGAAGAAGCAAGGATCGCGGTCAACAAGACTTTGGAAGTGGAGATTAGTCCGATCTTCGTGACAAATGGTTGAACAAGTTCCGGGGACTCGGAGCCCGCCGAAGTCCTGAACAACACCGTGACCCCGGCGCAGTCGGATTACCACCACCAGCCAGATCGGCTAATTATGCAGAAAGTCAAGCCCTGGCGCATCTGGCTCAAGCAGGCTATGCGAATCTTACTGTGGACGACCTGGTACGCTTGACTCCCCGGGACCGGTTTGAGGACGAGCTCAGCGTGATGGCCGACGTGCGTGCGTACTTTACCCTCGCATGCAAGGTATGAGCGATCATCAAAAGGATCCAATGCAATGAGAGGCTAATGACATCCTTACAGCGGTTCGTTGATCACGTCCATTCACCAATCCCTACACCTGGCACTGGCAGAGAAATTGTCCGTCAACCTACTCAGTCGTCTCATAGGTGACGCGAATGCGTCGGGAAACTTTGCCAATCGCATGCAAGAATTGGTGAGCGAGGACCTGGCCATTGAGAAGCAGTGCACCCGGCTGGAAGCGACGAAGGTCTGACTGCAGGAGATGAAGAGGAAGCTTGCCACTTTTGCTGCGTAGGTCTTTGTAGATAGCAAATCTCGTCTTGTTCATGTCTATTCAGGGCTTTTGTGTGCGATGACACGCCTGCGCCCCCACCGTGACTGGCAGTGCCGGGTAGTAGGGAGCTTGCCACCTTTTCTGTGTAGGTCTTTGAACAAGATCGTAACCAGTATAGCAGCGGTATTTATTGTTTGCTGCCTCGAGTGAAACCAATAAAGCGGGTGTAACACATCTCTGTAGTAGTTGATTTATTCAATCTTGTACAGCAATGTATATTACTGTACAGTGCACTAATTCTGTGATCTCTGTGGATTGCTGTATGGTTCCTGTGGATGGCTGTGGATGGCTGTGTGCCTGTGGAGAAACCACACTTTTGCTGATGTACCTGCAACAACCGGCCCATATCAAACCAGCAGAAAAAAAAAAGTAAGGGAAAGACGACGCACTGGGCTGCGTCACGACAGGTGTTGAACACACCATAGACGTTGGCGACAAATACTTGGCTGAAATCCTCGTGGGTTAACTCGAGCGCTAATTTGACGCCCGAAATGCCTGCGTTCTGCAACACGATGAATCAGCAAGACCATCAAAGAGAATCAAGAGTAAAGTGACGCAACGGCGATGACACCACTGGTGGGCTTGAATTCGTCTTCGATGCACTCAAAGGTCTCTTGCAACTCGTCGAGGTTGCACACGTCGCACTGGAAGGCCTGTACAAGCAATGTGAGATCACGAACACCCCGTCCAAGGTGAAAAAAAGGCCTGTACCTGGACTTTGGCATTGGGGAAGGCAAGCTGGATCCCCTTGGCGACGTCGGGCGCGTCCTTAGATCACCTACAAAGAGTGCAGATGCGGCAAAAATGAATAAGAAAGCAAGCCAGACGCACTTGTAAGCACGGCGACATTGCCGCCAGCCTGGAGATGGTATAGCTGTACGCCTTGCCAATGCCACGGCTGCCGCCCGTGACCACAAAGGTGTCTGTACACACAAGAGTGGGAGGTCAGCCCGGAGGACACGAATGAAAAGAAGCATACTCTTGAGCTTGAGGAATTCTACAACCTCTTCTGCGACGTAAACGCCGGCAAACCTCAAACACACACACTACGCATAGTGCCGTCGCACGGCGTGCGGGACTAAACCAAAAGGTTGAGTCGCCGAGTAGGAGAGTGGCAAATAGGTTAGACCCACCCGTACATCCCACTGATCTTCCCTCCCATTCTTCTTATGATGACAGGTCCAACCACACCTAACGCATTGCAAATGACCCAACAGCGCGCCCAAAGCGAATTGAGCAGATACAATGATCACCGTAGCTCTTCCGGTAGAAGATACATTCATCGTCTCGGGTATAGTATTGTTGGATTGGGAGGACGGTGTCGCATTTGACACAGGACTGAGAACGTGGGATAGTCTCGGCCGCTACCGGGAAGAGCATTCGCATTTGAAGCCTACGGAGAGACCGGCGTGGGCATAGGTGGAGTTCGCAAGTTCTGTTCTGTAAATGGGATGTCCAGCTTTCGTGGTTGTCCTGGCTAGAGAAAGGAGAAGAGGTTGTGTGAAAACGACTGTTTGTGATGATGAGTACGTCTTACAGGGACTCTGGAACCTGATTCTCGTATAGTTGGGCTCCGAGTTTGATTTGGGCAGACCGCCGAACAAGAAACTGGAGTTGAGTTGACCAACGTGAGCAATTGGGTGGTCGACAAGTGGGTATACCAACGCGAAGTGGTGGGAGTCCGTCAGGTCTGAAATTCTAGGGCCCAAGCGTGAGAGAGAACGAGGAGCCGATTGGACGTGACTTCTTGGTGAAGGGGGTAGGGAGGTCTGAGAGTGCATAGATGGCACCGGGGGAACAGATTCAAATTGTTCGTTTTGGACTACGGCAGGGTCGTCATTGAGAGCTTCTTTGCCTGATTTGCGCCCGTGCACCAAGGTCATGTTGACAGCGGCTCAGTTATGTCGGAACGAGTGAATCGATAGCGACACGAAACGTTCGTGAAACGAGTAGGTTAGGGAGAACGAAGACGCGAAGGACCGCCCGGAGTGACGACCGCGGAGCGAAAAATAGTCGTCCTGCACGGTGTAATGAGGCACCGGTGGAAGAAGTCCTTGAAGTAGAGTTGTACCTTGTACTCGTATTGTTTACTAGAGGCCCGGTGGCGATTCTGAAACCTCGGCGTTAGACTGATCGCGACCCAAGTTGGTTGTGCAATGTGCATTTTATGATCGCGATCGGAATGTTAGCATCGTTACATTGTAGGCTGATCCATTTCCGGTATTGGTTTGCGCTCCTAGTGCGGCTACGCCCACATTTACTACATTTCCACGGCCCTACGAACACACCCGGACCCGCAAGCCTTTGCTATGATCTGGTGGACCTTGTTGGAGATACCGGTCCCTAATTGTTCTCGCCGTAGTTGTGCGCGTCCACAATCCTAATTAGTAGTTTCCCGCCACGTCACTCCTTGCCCGGACAGCGCCGCAGTGCTCCAACAGACCATTTGGGTAGTAAGAATCCCTCAGGGGGCCTGATCGTTGTTCTTCTCATGCTGCTCATGAATCACGACAAAGGGTGGGATGCTCAAAACTGAGGCGTGTCTCAGGCGCTCACTGGATCGATACCGTTTTTTTAGTTCCAAGAATACAATCTCCACGAGACTGGACGGTTCACTCGCACATTGCCCGATTTTCCTCTGACAAATGGCAGGCGAGCGCGCACGAAATCGTGCACGAGAAATAACGAACGAAAGCGAGTGCATGGTTTCAAACGAACGATCCGATAAGAAAAACACGTCAATCACCGACAGCATTCAAACCTGGTCGACCGACGTGCGCACCGTGATCTCCAGGTTTCTGTGCACAGACTGAACGTATGACAAGCCAACGTGGTCAGCCTTCGAGAGGCGCCAAGAGCGAACGAGAGACGTGCCTTGTTGGATACGACTGGCGTGGCATGTTCGGTCGACGATGCCGTGAAGCCGGTCGCGAAACGAGGGTCACTAGTAGAGCGACCAGACGGTCCTGTTGGGTGGATCGAAACGAGCCCTTCGGTGCTCCTGGAGTTTGTCGGCACGCATTGAGTCTGAGGGAGGTGGCCGTGAGTATGTCACCATTCCACAACCCAGTTCATGTACGGATGCGGTAGTGCAGCCGCGCAAGGCGGGAAGTCAATAAAGTAAACTGACAGGGCCAAGTACGAGTTAATGTATACTGGAAGAATGGTATCAGTGTCTCTCCGAGTAAAGCTCTACTCTTAGAGAGCGCTCACATTTTGCGAGACAAAAATAAAACGCCACGAAAACGTAGTTGTTTGGCATCACTTCGTACCGTTGCCCATAATCAGTCACTGGCAATGTCCATGTAGGTAGCGTGACGATCGACGCATAAATATAGTTCCGAGAATGGTATCGACACCGAACAGGATCGTAGACCAACACGTGAAATGGACCAAGGGTCCGTACGATTCGATTT